>MU721004.1:119519-140461 GCA_026770625.1 Nicotiana glauca
TATTTTCTATGCTTCATTTAATGTTGATGGTTGCAAACATTGACTAATGCCATTTCACTCTATCTTTACTTGGAAAAGTGGGTTAGGGTTTGGTAGAATTGAATAACAAAACTCAAGGCATTAAACCTTGTTTGATATAATTACTTAGGAATTAGTGGGTTCTATTTGACATAAATTGGTTGTTCTTAATTTTAACTCTTTTATATTTGAGAAAATCATAAAGAAGAAATACTACCTAACTATTGGGAAATATTAGGTAGTTAGGAACCATTTGCATATTGAAGGACCTTCCATTAGAAATATATCATCTTAACAATGATAATATTATATCCCATTGATGGGGACACAACCTTGGTTTTCTTAATCAAATTAATTACACTCTCATAACAAAATAGTTCTCTCGATAATATACAATTAAAACATTCTTTTTTTAAGCTGACGAAGTAGATTTACAACTTAAGTCAAGTTTCACACTACTCAAGTAATCTTTTCACACCTACTCCATGTGGGATTCGACCCCAACTTTGTTGGGTTATTAATTTGACACCGAACTCCTTACACTATTTATTTAAGTATAATTTGAGCGTATCAAATTTTGGCGCCGGGAAATACGATTTTGAAATGACTAATTAGTGAGTGATTTACTTTACGTCTTCTTCTATTCAATCACACCGTGCTTGCTTTGCTTGGTGTCACTAGGTAAACATGGGCAAGTCGGAAGAAGAGAATATTTTTGCGGATATATATGAGTATATTGATAATACAAATGCCATTTTCCCTCCAAGAGTTGATGCTGCTACCTTGAAGGTGGGACACAGTTTAATCCTAATACTCAAAATAGAGGGGTTTTTCTGAAATTCCACGGATGATGATCCGGGCGTAGACTCTGGAGTGGATCCTTCAGCCCAAGCACTATAATAAGCCATATCCAGGTGTAAATATATAAAAATATGCTTCAACGTGCAACCCGATCCTATAATTGTTACTCACAATCAGGCCCTCGGCCTCACTCAGTCATTAATCTCTTCAGTCTCTCGGGCTCATAATGTCATGAAAGATCAGCCTGACATGATATGATGTATCAATGAATGACAAGAGATATTGAGATATGATATGTAAATGATAGATGCGACTGAGTACATAATTATAAATTAAACAAGTAATTCAATAGCAATATGACCTCTGTGGGTACCAAAATATCGGCACATAGTCTAAGTATGATTTTAACATGAGTCTCAGCTTAATTTCTCTAACACGTGGAGGATATGAGGATAATGACATAATTATTTGACTATTAAACTCCACGAAATCAATTAAGTCAAAATTTCTATGGTGCATACCCACACGTCCGTTGATATACCGTAAAAGCGCGACACTTTTGATACTAATTACATAAGCTGTAACTCGTCTTTTAAAGAATTTTAAGTCAATACTTATTTAGTTTTGGTGTTTTACAAAAAACTAGTCTTGAAGAACCAAAAATAAGGAAAGATTACAAAAACCCATAGAAGGGCAAAAATACGATAGGTTTGCGACCGTAAAAGTGATGTGCGGACCGCAAACCAACCGTAAAGTGATGCAGATAAACCCATCTTTTAGAATCGATTTTGGTGTGAATCTTACGGTCACATAAAGCTTGTGCGGACAACATAATGACCGCAAAGGTGGAAAAAGAATTTCTACAATAACAATTATGCGGCATTAACTAAGATCGTAAAATCAATGTACGGACCGCATAATGGATCCGTGATACAAAATTGGGCAACTAGACATTCAAGTATGCGATGAACCTGTAGTTATGGAGGCTGCAAAAGTATTCTGTGGCCCGTCAAGCGGTCGTAGATGTAATCTGCATGGGTATTTTTGTCATATTTTGACCCTGATATTTAGCCCATTATAAATAGAATAACTAGGGTTTTTGTGAGGCAACTTCTCTGAAAAAGAGTTGTTGAATACACCATTATTTTGGAAGCTTTTGAATAAGGGAATATTATCATCTTTGTAACTTTATGAATTTATTTATTGCTTTGTTCTTGGATTCTAGTACGAGTAGCTACTTTTAAATACTAAGGCTGTGGACCCTAAATGGATGTAATGTTAATGGATATTTACTATTGAATATATATATATAAAATATTTGGTTGGTATTTAATTATTTTCTATGCTTCATTTAATGTTGATGGTTGCAAACATTGACTAATGCCATTTCACTCTATCTTTACTTGGAAAAGTGGGTTAGGATTTGGTAGAATTGAATAATAAAACTCAAGGCATTAAACCTTGTTTGATATAATTACTTAGGAATAAGTGGGTTCTGTTTGACATAAATTGGTTGTTCTTAATTGTAACTCTTTTATATTCGAGAAAATCATAAAGAAGAAATACTACCTAACTATTGGGAATTATTGGGTAGTTAGGAACCATTTGCATATTAAAGGACCTTCCATTAGAAATATATCATCTTATCAATGATAATATTATATCCCATTGATGGGGACACAACCTTGGTTTCCTTAATCAAATTAATTACACTCTCATAACAAAATAGTTCTCTCGATAATTTACAATTACAACATTCTCTTTTTAAGCTGACGGAGTAGATTTACGACTTAAGTCAAGTTTCACACTACTCAAGTAATCTTTTCACACCTATTCCATGTGGGAATAGACCCTAACTTTGTTGGATTATTAATTTGACACCGACCTCCTTACACTATTTATTTAAGTATAATTTGAGCGTATCAAATTTTGGCGCCGGAAAATACGGTTTTGAAATGACTAATTAGTGAGTGATTTACTTTACGTCTTCTTCTATTCAATCACACCTTACTTGCTTTTCTTGGTGTCACTAGGTAAACATGGGCAAGCCGGAAGAAGAAAATATTTTTGCGGATATATATGAGTATATTGAGAATACAAATGCCATTGTCCCTCCAAGAGTTGATGCTGCTACCTTGAAGGTGGGACACAGTTTAATCCTAATGCTCAAAGCAGAGGGGTTTTCTCGAAATTCCACAGATGATGATCCGACACAATATCTCAAAATTTTTTTGGGTGTGTGTGCGATGGACAAGTAGAATCACGTCTCAGATAATGCCCTAAGGTTGAGGATGTTCAAATACTCTCTAAGTGGAGAGGCAATACAATGGATCCAAAATCTACCACCTAATTCCATTCATACTTGGCTCGAACTTGTCAGAACTTTCCTAACAAAGTGGTTCGTAGAGCAAGAAGTCTGAGCTCCGGGATAAAATTTTCTAATTCAAGCAATTTCTGGGAGAGCATCTACATGAGGCATGGGATAAATTCAAGCTATATTTAATGAGGTCGCCGAATCATGGTTTTTCGGATAATATCTTGGTAGAGAAATTTTACATGGGCTTGGATCCTATGAATCAATCCATAGCTAAAAATGCAGCTGATAGATCCTTTACGGATAAAAAATTTACAAGGGTCACACAAATCCTTGACAAGATGGCAGAACATAACCAAGCCTGGCACTCGGAAGACACCATAAGTGGAAATGCATATGGTACTCCTTCCTTGACCAACATGCTTATGGAGAACCAAGAAAGAGATCAAGTGATTGCCGGGCTTGCCACCAATATCAATGTGTTGACGAAGATATTCACTAAAAGCCAAACAAAAAAGGTGAATGTGGTGGAAGATATTCAACCCATTTCAAATGAGGATTACGAGGAAGCAAATTATGTCAACAACTATCAAGAAGGTTATCAAAGGAAACCCACCAAGGTTCAGGACAACAAAAATAATTGAGGCCTAACCCACAAGGTCAAGGCAACCAACAGTGGCGAAATGACCAAGGTAGTTCAAATCAAGTATATTGGAGTAACAACAATAACAAATTTTCAAATCAGTTGTTCCAACCCCTATGTTCCACCAATGGGGAAATATTCAAACTTTCCACATTGGAAAGAAAGTTCTTCGAGTGAGTCCAAGTTGGACAACATGCTTGAACGAGTATTGCAAATGAGAACATGACAACGCTTGTGGGATCTCATACCGCATCTATTCAAAAGTGGGAGATGCAAATGAGATATCTCTTAAGAGAGCAAAATCCGAAGCAAAAAAGCACACTCCCAAGTGACACAATTGCAAATCCAAAAGGTAGTGGGAGTGGCCCAACTTCTCATTGTATGGCAATCACAACTCAAAGTGGGAAACTACTTCAAGGAGAGCATGAACAAGTGGTTGAAGTGGAAGATTCCGAACAAGAAATCGAGGCACAAGTTGAGGTTCCAATTGTTGTTGAAGTTGAAAGACTCCCGAAGAAGGTGAGAACTCAAGAAGTGAACCATGAAGAGGTTAAGGAAAATGTAATAGAGGCACCAAAAAATCTAGCACCAATTCCTAGGTCTCCGCCTCCTTTCCCTCAAAGACTGGCTAGGAGGGTTGACGATAGCAAACTCAAAAAGTTCTATGACATTCTCAAGCAATTATACATAAATATTCCATTTGTGGAAGAATTTCAATAGCTGCCGGGTTTTGCCAAGTACTTGAAGGACTTAATCACTAAAAAAGTACTACCAAGAATGATGTGGTGAATGTGAATACCGGGTTCGTTCCATGATTGCAACAACCAAGGTCCAAAAGAAAGAGGACTCGAGAGCTCTCACCATTCCATGCACTATTGGGTTGCGCAATTTTGCACGAGCCCTTTGTGATAATGGGACTAACATCAACTTAATTCCTCTTTCTATTTACAAGCAAGAAAAATTAGGTATTCCTAGGCCTACAAGTGTGATGTTGCAAGTGGCCGACTGTTCAATAAAGAGACCGATGGGAGTTGTTGATGATGTTCTTGTGAAAGTGGGGAAGTTCCTCCTCCCTGCCGACTTTGTTATCCTCGATTCTGCTGTTGATAAAGAAATCCCTATCATCTTGGGTAGATCATTCCTTACTACCGGAAGAGCACTCATGGATTTGGAACAAAATAAGATCAAGTTCTGAGTTAATGATGAAGAGGTTACCTTTCAAGAGTGTAAGGTTGCCGCATGCATTCGAAAGTATCTCAGTCATTGAGGTTGTTGATGAGGTAGAGGATGCAGTCAAGGTAAATATAGAAGAAGAATGCCTTGGTGAAGCATTAGCGACTATTTTGGTAAATTTTGATGGTGAAGACATGGAATCTGTAAATGCATTGGAAGGGCTTAGAACATACACTTATGCATCGAAGAAAATTTATCTTGACTTATAGAATAGATTCACTCCTCCTGCTAAGACTTCGATTATCGAGCCGTCACAACTTGAGCTCAAGCCACTTCCTCCGCACTTAAGGTATAAATTTCTTGGATCTAATGAAACTTTACCTGTAATTAGTTTTTCTTTGTTGAATGATGTGCAAGTTGAACAATTGTTGAATGCCTTCAGGGAGCACAGGTAGGCCATTGGGTGGACAATAGCAGACATTTGAGGGATTCCCACTGGGATTTGTGAGCGCAAGATACAATTGGAGCAAGAAATCAAACCTAGCATAAAACATCAAAGAAGGTTAAACCTTTTCATGCAAGAGGTCATAAATAAAGAAATCATAAAATGGTTGGATGCCGGGGTTATCTATCCCATTGCCGATAGTCCTTGGGTGAGTTCAGTGTAATGTGTGCCAAAGAAAGGAGGCATAACCGTGATTCAAACCACAAAAATGAGCTCATCCTAACGAGGATAGTGAGTGGGTGGAAAGTATGCATAGACTATCGGAAGCTCAATAGTGCTACTTGCAAAGACCATTTCCCTATGCCTTTTATTGATCAAATGCTTGATCGGCTAGCGAGAAGGTCATTTATTGCTTCTTGGATGGTTACTCTAGATGCAACCAAATCAACATCGCCATAGAAGATCAAGAGAAGACAATATTTACATACCCGTACGCAACTTTTGATTTTAGCCGAATGCCATTTAGGCTATGCAATGCTCCGTCTACCTTTCAACGATGCATGATGTCAATCTTCTCGGACATGGTGGAGGATTTCTTAGAGGTATTTATGGATGACGTTTCTTCGGTTCGTGATTCCGTTGATCATTGCTTTGACAACTTTTGGCTAGTGCTCAAAAGATTTGAGGAAACCAACCTTGTGCTCAATTGAAAAAATGTCACTTATAGTGGATGAGGGTATTTTTCTGGGTCACAAAATTTCCAAACAAGGCATAGAGGTTGATCGGGCAAAGATCGAGATCATTTCCAAGATTACTCCTCCCATTTCGGTAAAAGGTGTGGGGCATGTCGGTTTTTATAGGCGATTTACCAAAGACTTCTCAAAAATTGTAAGTCCCATGTGCAAGATCCTTGAAAAGAAGGAAAAGTTTGAGTTAGATGAGAAATGCCTGAAAGCGTTTGAGGAATTGAAAGCAAGGCTCACCACGACACCTATTATTGTCACACCTGATTGGTCCCTTCCATTTGAACTCATGTGTGATGCCACTGGTGTAGCCATTTGAGCGGTACTTTTTCAACAGCATAACAAGATTCTTCATCCTGTCTACTATGCAATCAAGACACTAAATGGTGAACAAATGAATTACACCGTCATGGAGCAAGAACTTCTTGCTATTATCTATGCTTTTGAAAAATTCTGAGTCTATTTGTTGGATTCCAAAGTGATAGCCTACACCGATCATGCTGCTCTCTGCTACCTTATGGAGAAGAAATCCATGATTGATTAGGTGGGTTCTTTTAGTACAAGAGTTTGACTTTGAAGTCAAAGATCGAAAAGAAATAGAGAATCTTTTAAAGCACTTTAAGTCAATTCTTATGTAGTTTTGGTATTTTGCAGCAAACTAGAGTTGAAGAACCAAGAATAAGGAAAATATGAAAAAACCCATAGAAGGGCAAAATTGTGGCAGTTTTGAGAACGCAAAAGTAATATGCGGACCGCAAACCAACAACTGAGTGAAGTAGATAAACCCTACATTTAGAATAGATTTTGCGGTCGCATAACGCTTGTGTGGACTGCATAATGACTGCAGAAGTGCAAAGAGAGTTTGTACGAGAACAATTCTGCAACATCAATTGAGATCGCGAATCAATGTGTGGACCGCATAATGGATCTGCGGTGGAAAACCGAGCAACTGGAAATTCAAGTATGCAATGAACTTGTAGTTATGTGGGCCGCAAAAGCGGCACATTCTGCGGTTGCAGTTGTGATCTGTAGGGGTATTTTTTTTTTCATATTTTAACCCCAACTTTTAGCCCATTATAAATAGAATAACTAGGGTTTTTGTGGGGTATCTTGTCTGAAAAAGATGCATTTAATATGCTATTATTTTGGAATATTTTGAAGAAGAGAATCTTGTCATCTCTGTAAGCTTTATGACTTTATTTATTGCTTTGTTCTTGGATTATAACATGAGTAGCAAGTTTTAAATACTAAAATGTGGACCTTAAATGGATGTAATGTTAATGAATGTTTATATATATATGGTTTGTATTTATTCATTTCTTATGCTTCATTTAATGTTGATGGTTGCAAACATTGTCTAATGCAATTTTCCTCTATCTTTACTTAGAAAAGTGGGTTAGGGTTTGGTAGAATTGAATAACAAAAACTCAAGGCTTTAAACCTTGTTTAATAGAATCACTTAGGAATAAGTGAGTTTTATTTGGCATAAGTTGGTTGTTCTTAATTGCAAATCTTTTATATTTGGGAAAATCATAAAGAGGAAATACTACCTAACTATTGAAAAATATTGGGTAGTCATTTAGGAACCATTTGCATATCAAAGGACCTTCCATTAGAAATATATCATATTAACACCGATAACATTATATCCCATTGATGGGGACACAACCTTGGTTTCCTTAATCAAATTAATTACAATCTCATAACAAAATAGTTTTCTCGATAATTCACAATTACAACATTCTCTTTTTAAGCTAACATAGTAGAATTACGACTTAAGTCACGTTTCACACTACTCAAGTAACCTTTTCATACTGATTCCTTATGAGATTCGACCCCAACCTTGTTGGGTCATTATATTTGACAACGACTACCTTACACTATTTATTTAAGTATAATTTGAGCGTATCCCCTATCACCTAGCATGTGCATCATCTCCAAACCAATCACATAACACGTAATTCAGGAATTTATACCCTTAGAACCAAGTTTAGAATTGTTACTTACCTCAAACCATGAATTTTTTTATTCCAATAAGCCCTTGCCTCGTGAATTGGCCTCCAAATGCCACGAATCTAGTCACAAATAATTTGATACAATCGACACGAGGTATAGGAATCAACTCCATATGAAAACGCTAAATTTCACAATATAATTCAAAAAGTCAACAGTGGGGGCCGCGAGTCCAACCATACCAAATTTACCACATTCCGACATCAACTCGACCTCCAAATCCTAAATTATTATTTTCAAATCTCTACGCCCAAATTCTCGAATTACACATCAAAATCACGTAATGTAGTCGGAATATTGAATGGTAATTAAATATTATTGACTAAAAATAATCACAAGTGACTTACCTCAAGAATTCTTGTGAATCCCCTCTAAAATCAATCTTTATCATCCAAAAATGTTAAAATCCCGCAACCCCTTTGAATATATTCTATCCAGGGGTCTTCGCACCAACGACTCACTTAGTCGCATCTGTGGTTTCGCAAGTGCGAGAATATTTTCCGCTCATGCGGTTTCCATGATGACACTACCGACACTTATACGATGAGCCACATGCAGATGCAACTCCGCATCTGTGGAATTCTCTTCCGCACCTGCGGTGCCCAGTTCCTTCTCCATTTCCGCTTCTGTAATCGTTCCTTCGCATGTGCGACTCCGCTTCCGCGGACCCCAGCCCGCACCTGCAACCGCTGCCTCATTCCATGCCTGTCCGCTTCTATGATGGCTTGAGTGCACATGCGGCTTCGCACCTGCGATCAAAAGCTGCAGATGCGATCACACAAGAGCATAAATTTCCAGCAGTTGTTTTAAATCCGAATTTGATCCGTTAAGCATCGGGAATCCACCCGAGGCCCTCAGGAAGTCAATCAATTATACAAAAAAGTCCTAAAACATGATATGAACTAGTCTATACCTCAAATTACATTAAACAACACTAAGAATATGAATCGCACCCCAATTTAAGCCTAATGAAAATTAACGAATTCCAATTTCTACATTCGATGCCGAAACCTATCAAATCAAGTTCGAATTATCTCAAATTTTGCACACAAGTCATAAATGATATAACGGGCCTATTAAAATTTCTAAAAATTAAATCCGAGACCATTAACCACAAAGTCAACTCTCTATCAAACTTCTCAATTCTAGAACTACTAATTTTTCCAACTTTCGCCATTTCAAGCCAAATTCGACTAAGGACTTCCAAATAATTATTCAGACATACTCCTTAGTCCAAAATCACCATACGAATCTATGGGAGCCATCAAAATTCTATTTTGCAGTCATTTACACATACCAGTCAATTATTGTAACTTAAGCTTTTAATCTTGGAACTAAGTGTTCCAATTCATTCTGAAACCTCCCTAACAAGTCACATAGTTACAATTGAGCATACAATAATCAGTAAATTGGGGAAAGTGGCTGTATTACTCAAAATGACAGTCCGGGTCATTATATTCTCTCCCTCTTAAACAAACGTTCGTCCTCGAATGGGTTTTGAATCATACCTGGAGTCTCAAATAGATGTGGATATCTGCTCCGTATCTCCCTGTCACGACTCAAAACCATGCACTGGTCGTGATTGCGCCTCTCGTGAAGACAAGGCCAGCCAACTAACCCAACTTGACTCTTTCAAGAAAAAAATAGTTAAATACAAATGAACAGCAAAAATACGACTTAATGATATTAATTAAACAAAATTAAAACCCAACACAGCCCAAACCGGGGTGTCACAAGTCACGAGCATCTATTAAAGTATAAGTTCAACTATAAGACCTAAAATATCCAAAGCCGGATCAATGAACCAAAAGGGAGGAAAAATAGTGTTGCAAACGCAGGCAGTCACCTCGCTACCCTATAGCTCTGCCTCTGATCAGCCAAAACCCGTTACCGGGTGAACAAATACCTGCATATGCACGCGAGGTGCAGGGAGTAAAGTGAGTACTCCAACTCAGTGAGTAATAAGGGTAAATAATAACTGAGCAGTAAGAAATCAAGTAAAGCAAACCATCATGCTATATAGGAGCAGTGAAAATCCCTTTGAGAGAAAGCAGTGAAGCTATAACACCTTTAGAAATATCTTAGCTCAGTTTAAAACCTCTTTTTGAAAATGACTTTTTCAACAGTTATGCAAATGAATGCAGAAACAAATAGTGCTGATAAGCACAGAAGTCCGCCTCTCAGGCACCACGCTTGGTTATCAGATGATACCAGAACAATAGGTGAATGTTGCAAGAAGAAGCACAACAATATATAATAGAAGACAAATGAAATAAGGTAAACACATCAAATAATACCGGTACCGCTGCAGCGTGCAGCCTGATCCATATATCGCTATGGCGTGCAGCCCGATCCATTTAACGTCGACGGCGCTCATTGGGGGTGTACAGACTTCGGGAGGGGCCCCTTACGGCCCAAGCGCAATATTCAAGCTATATCATGGCATCAAATCTAGGCCCTCGGCCTTATATTGGTATCAGTGTAACACTACTGCGGTGTGCAGCCTGATCCAAAGGTATCCTCACAATACAGGCCCTCGGCCTTACTCAGTCAACAAAATCACATAAGCCGCTCGGGCAACAATAAAACATGATACTCATCCTAAAAATATATTTAGAAATATCATTTCGAGTGTTTAAGGCATAGTAAACTTGGCTGAGTTTTAAAATAGTGGAAAAACACATGACTAAGTTCAAATATATATATTTAAAACAGTGAGAAATTATCAACAACAATCCCCGAAGGGTTCAAATAGCTGGCACGAAGCCCAAATATGGCAATCAGCCCATATTATGATGATAATAAGTAATTTCAGTAAAATACACAGTAAATTCATCAATCGGGACGGACCAAGTCACAATCCCCAACGGTTCTCTACCCCACGCTTGCTATCCGGTGTGCAAGTCACCTCAATACTGCATTATGGTGTGCAAATCCGGAGTTTCAAACCCTCAGGATGTCATTTACAATCATTACTCACCTCGATCCGGTAAAATCTCAAGCTCGCGACGCCTTTGCCCCTCTAATCGGCCTCCGCGCGTGTCACATCTATCCAAAATCAGAGCGAATACATCACAATAGGCTAAGGGAACATAACCCAATCAAAAAGAATCAAAAAGCATCAAAAGTCACGAAATTTTCAAAACCCGAGCCCCCGGGCCCACTTCTCAAAAATCAAAAAATTTAACATTCAATGGATTCCTTATCTCGCCACGAGTCTATACATATCAAAATCACAAGAATCGGAGTCCATTTGACCCCTCAAATCCCTACTTTAAGCTCTATTAGGTTCAAGCCCTAAACCACCATTTTTGTACCTTAATTCCTTGAGTTTTCAGTTCTAATCCAGTATTTACACCATAAAATCATGTTCTAAGTCCAAGAATTCATACCTGATCAAAGCTCTCGAAACCCTCTTCAAAATCACCCAAAAACTCTCCAAGTCCGAAGTGCAATATGTTATCCTTTCAAAAATTTGCGAAGAAGAGTAATTAATAAATCAGTCCAGTCCTCTCGCTTCTGCGGTCCAGTTGTCGCTTCTGCGACTTCCGCTTCTGCGGAAATTCTTAAAATCCCAAGGCCCGCTTCTGCGACCTCATTCCCGCATCTGCGGCTTCGCAGATGCGGTTTCCCTGACCGCTTTTGCGGAAATAGCCTTAAACCCAGGACTCGCATCTACGACTTCTTCCTCTGCTATTGCGCGAGCGAAAATACCAGATATCAGCAGACCTTGACCATGCAAAAATTCTGAAACTCTCCGTTTAACCATCCGAACTCACCTCGAGGCCCGCGGGACCTCAACTTAAAACACAAACATGATCCAATACCTTATTCAAACTTGCTCCAATCATCAAAACACCACAATTAACATTAAAACCATCAAATTACATCAAATCCAAGCCTAAGCTTCAAATTCTTCTGAAACTCGCATTCGATCAAAAACCCGACCAAATCACCTCCGAATCACCTGAAATTTTACACACATACCCCAAATCACCTAACGAAGCTATTGCAACTCTCAGAATTCCATTCTGACCCTCGGATCAAAATCTCACCTATCAACCGGAAATCGCCAAATGCTAACTTCGCCAATTCAAGCCTAACTCTACATCGGACCTCCAAAATCAATTCCGATCACACTCCTAAGTCAAAAATCATCCCCCGAAGCTAACCAAATCATCGAAATCCACCTTCGAACCCTCTAACTCAATAGTCAACATTCGATTGACTTTTCCAAACCAAGCCTTCCGTAAAGAGACTAATCAACTCTAACACACCAAATACCAATAATGAAACATGAAGACGCATAAAATGGGGGATACGGGGCGGTAACTCCTGAGACGACGGGTTGGGTCGTCACATCCTCCCCAACATAAACAAACGCTCGTCCTCGAGCGTACCTAGAGTTGTCCTAGAAGCCAACCAATAACTGAATGACCTTACCAAGCATATACCCGGGGGTGATCCCACGTCACCCCATCTCGAATAGGTCCGATAACACAACATAACTGAAATTTCACAATCCATCTAGTCCATAAACCGTAGAACCACATTGCACTTTCCGAAATCATACACAAGATCAGAACCTCACGTCTATACTCAGAATAAGCTCGAACCAGCTGTAATAACCCATACCTGCAACCTTAGGTGCAATTATATGATATTCTACATAACCCAAACACTCGAAACGATAATTTCTATTCACAGCAGTTGCCCACAACACCCGAATACTGGTAGAAAATCTCTTATCAACTAAGGTCTTATTCCAACACTTTCATATACTGCCAACGATAACTGAAACATGCAATAAACCGTAATCCATTTCTCAGATCAACCATTCATGAAGTCACTTCCTTTTTGACTAATACCACAGCAGATTCCGAGCAGAACCTCAATTTTTTTTTATCCTTCCAACAAGCTGAAATCAAATCCATTCGTATTCATTAGTGACCCCAACGATCACCTCGAATCCAACACACCACTCTGGTGATATGACACCTCAATACAGGCCTAAGCCACAACTTGCATAATACGCGCACCAATAAGAAACGGTCTGAACATACTCAAATTATGCAAAATGACTCAAACGAAAGAGCTGTACCTCAAGCTCATCAGTACCATCACAATACAAGGCTGATACCCCATCTCACATCATAGAAATAGAGCACCTGAATCTACCCCAAAAGGTCATATCTCCACGTAGCCTCGCTACAAATGCACGATCCTATCCAAACATTGTTACACCTGAAACACCTCAAGTCACTATGCTCAAATCGACAGCCACGCACAATTTGATGTCTGGAACCAAGGAAATTCATTACACCCACGGTGAAACAAATAACATATGCCACGCAACCCGATAGGTCATAACAAATACTCCATCTACCGAGCAACACCCAATTACTCTTCCGGCTCGACTTTCACTATAAATCCCTAATAGAACTGGACCACATGTGCCCATAACCAACAAATCATAATGTCTCACAACACCGAAAAACAACTTATAGACCTCCCCAGATCATTAACAAGCTCAATAATGATCGAATCAACCTATCCCTTAATAATAAAATTTGGGGGCCAACCAAGCCGACCTAAGGTAAACACGTATCCACATCGGGCTACCAACGAACTCATTACCAAGAAGCCTGAGGCTGATCCTTCCACTACTATAACTCCTGTCGGAGCTATACGATACGGTGCCCAGCACCAAATCAATATCAAAATCCACAATCTCGCCCGGCGACATGCCCGGCCACAAGAAATGCATCCAAAAAGTCCCTTAACACCGGAACAAAATCAATGGTAGAAACCTCTGCACTGACATCTATCACGAAGGCCCAATTAAGAAAAGCAATCCTTCCCAGCCGTCCGCTGGGTCTTTGAAATATACACCACTCTGCTAGAACATAATCTGACGCACTTCGCCACCCAACCTGTGGCATTTTCCGGCATAGCCCACAGTGCAATAGTCTAGAATAACCCAACATTGAGACAGCCAGTCTACACCCCAAAATCATATCCAAAATCTAACATACCAAGCAAAGAAAGATCCACTCGGGCCTCCAAATCCCAGTAGCCGCTAAGCGATGCCGATACACACGATCCACAACCACTATATAGTTTGCACATGAGAACTTCTAGTCTCCAACTCCATATAGCACACGAATCACCATATCTGCTCCTAAATTCCGCCGTATGAATACATATCACACCTCAAGTACCCAATCATTCCACGAAAGATATTCTAAAATTCCCCTGTCTCAACCACTCGAACTGCCTACGCAGCTTCTCCATGCGAGAGAGCGGGACTGAGGTACATACTTCTCCAGAAAAAGGGCGGAGAACTGCTGCCAAGTCAGAGGTGCTGCACCGGCAGGCCTAGGCCTCTCAAAGTCCTACCACCAAGTAAGAGCAGCCCCCGAGAACTGAAACGTAGTAAATGCCACACCACTCGACTCAAGGATCCCTGCCGTTCGGAGCATACACTGACATCTGTCAAGAAACCCCTGGGCATCCTCACCCTCAGCTCCATTGAATGTCGGAGGCTGGAGCCTACCGAACCTCTCAAGACGTTGCTGCTCATCATTTGGCATAGCTGGAACCACAAAACCCTGCACTGGTGTAACCTGCTGAGCTGGAGGTGCCTCTGGCGTCTGTAGTCCCTGCACCACCTGCTCAGGTATGCGAGCAGCGGGGGTCTGATTGCCTCCCCCAGCCTGTAAAGTAGCTGCTGCTGCGGTGGTGGCTAAAACCACCTGAGCCAGGCCTGTACAAACTGTCAATATCTGGGCCAATGTCTTCTGAAGACCCGGAATCACAATGGGCACAAATGGTGCCTGAACTGGTGCTGCTGGAATATCCACAGCTGGAACCTTATCCTGAACTGGGGCAACTGGTGGATCAGCAGGTGCTGCCTCGGCTGCTCTACCTCTGCCACAACCACGATCGCGACCACGGCCTCTGGCGGCTCAGTATGTGGCACTGGTTGTTGTCCGTCACGTCCATTAGCTCGTGTCCTCACCATCTGTGAGAGAATAGAATAATAGAAGTTTAGTTCTCAGCTCAATAAAGCCGCACGACAAGAGTTTCAAGAATGTGAAGTTTTCCTAGAGGTTCTGCAGCCTCTCGAGGATAAGTACAGACGTCTCCGTACCGATCCGCGAGACTCTACTAAACCGGCTCATGACTCACGAGACCAAGTATCCTAGGCTCCGCATCTCCCTGTCACGACCCAAAACCCCGCACTGGTCGTGGTGGCGCCTCTCGTGAAGACAAGGCCATCCAACTAACCCAACTTGACTCTTTCAAGAAAAAAAATAGTTAAACACAAATGAACAACAAAAATATGACTTAATGATATTAATTAACCAAAATGAAAACCCAACACAGCCCAAACCGGGGTGTCACAAGTCACGAGCATCTATCAGAGTATAAGTTCAACTACAAAACCTAAAATATCCAAAGCCGGATCAATGAACCAAAAGGGAGGAAAAATAGTGCTGCGAACGCAGGCAGTCACCTCGCTACCCTATAGCTCTACCTCTGATCAGCCAAAACCCGCTACCGGGTGAACAAATACCTGCATCTGCACACGAGGTGCAGGGAGTAAAGTGAGTACTCCAACACAGTGAGTAATAAGGGTAAATAACAACTGAGCAGTAAGAAATCACGTAAAGCAAACCATCATGCTATATAGAAGCAGTGAAAAGCCCTTTGAGAGAAAGCAGTGAAGCTATAAAACCTTTAAAAATATCTTAGCTCAGTTTAAAACCTCTTTTTGAAAATGACTTTTTCAACAGTTATGCAAATGAATGCAGAAACAAATAGTGCAGATAAGCACAGAACTCCGTCTCTCAGGCACCACACTCGGTTATCAGATAATACCAGAACAATAGGTGAATATTGCAAGAAGAAGCACAACATCATATAATAGCAGACAAATGAAATAAGGTAAACACATCAAACAGTATCGGTATCGCTGCGGCATGCAGCCCGATCCATTTAGCATCGACGACGCTCACTGGGGGTGTGCAGACTCTGGGAGGGGCCCCTTATGGCCCAAGCGTAATATTCAAGCCATCTCGTGGCATCAAATCTAGGCCCTCGATCTTATATCAGTATCAGTGTAACACCACTGCGGCGTGCAACCCGATCCAAAGGTATCCTCACAATACAGGCCCTCGGCCTTACTCAGTCAACAAAATCACATAATCCGCTCGGGCAATAATAAAACATGATGCTCAGTCCAAAAATATATTTAGAAATATCATTTCGAGAGTTTAAGGCATAGTAAACATGGTTGAGTTTTAAAACAGTGGAAAAATACATGATTGAGTTCAAATATATAATTAAAACAGTGAGGAATTATCAACAACAATCCCCGAAGGGTTCAAATAGCTGGCATGAAGCCCAAATATGGAAATCAGCCCATATTATGATGATAACAAGTAATTTTAGTCAAATATGCAGTAAATTCATCAATCGGGACGGACTAAGTCACAATCCCCAACGGTGCTCTACCCCACGCTCGCTATCCGGCATGCAAGTCACCTTAATGCAGCACTATGATGTGCAAATCCGTTTCAAACCCTCAAGATGTCATTTACAATCATTACTCACCTCGATCTGGTGAAATCTCTAGCTCGCGACGCCTTTACCCCTCAAATCGGCCTCCACGCGCATCAAATCTATCCAAAATCAGAGCGAATACATCACAATACGCTAAGGGAACACAACCCAATCAAAAAGAATCAAAAAACATCAAAAATCACAAAATTTGCAAAACCCAAGCCCCCGGGCCCACTTCTTGAAAATCAGAAAATTTAACATCAATGGATTCCTTACTCGCCACGAGTCTATACAGATCAAAATCACAAGAATCAGAGTCCATTTGACCCCTCAAATCCCTAGTTTAAGCTCTCTTAGGTTTAAGCCCTAAACCACCATTTTTGTACCTTAATTCCTTGAGTTTTCAGTTCTAATCCATGTATTTACACCATAAAATCATGTCCTAAGTGCAAGAACTCATAACTGATCAAAGCTCTCGAAACCCTCTTTAAAATCGCCCAAAACTCTCCAAGTCTGAAGTGCAATATGTTACTCTTTCAAAAATTCGCGAAGAAGACTAATTAATAAATCTGTCCAGTCCTCTCGCTTCTGCGGTCCAATTGTCGCTTCTGCGGCCTTCTTCCGCTTATGCGGAAATTCTTAAAATCCCAAGGCTCGCTTCTGCGACCTCATTCCCGCATCTGCGGCTTCGCAGATGCGGTTTCCCTGACCGCTTTTGCGGAAATAGCCTTAAGCCCAGGACTTGCATCTGCGGCTTCTTCCTCCGCTTTTGCGCGACCGCACCTGTGGTCCCATAATCGCAGGTGCGAAAATACCAGATACCAGCAGATCTTGACCATGCAAAAATTCCGATACTCTCCGTTTAACCATCCGAACTCACCCCGAAGCCCCCGGGACCTCAACCAAAAACACAAACATGATCCAATACCTTATTCAAACTTGATCCAATCATCAAAACACCACGATTAACACTAAAACCATCAAATTACATCAAATCCAAGCCTACGTTCTGTAAATTCTTCCGAAACTCGCATTCGATCAAAAACCTGACCAAATCACCTCCGAATCACCTGAAATTTTGCACACACATCCCAAATCACCTAACAAAGCTACTGCAACTCTCATAATTCCATTCCGACCCTCGGATCAAAATCTCATCTATCAACCGAAAATCGCCAAAATTCTAACTTCGCCAATTCAAGCCTAACTCTACACCGGACCTCCAAAATTAATTCCGATCACACTCCTAAGTCACAAATAATCCCCTGAAGCTAACCAAATCATCGGAATCCACCTCCGAACCCTCTCACTCAATAGTCAATATCCGCTTGACTTTTCCAAACCTAACCTTCCGTAAAGAGACTAAGTGTCTCATTTCTTACCAAAACCAATCCAAATCAACTCTAACACACCAAATACCGATAATGAAACATGAAGAAACATAAAATGGGGGAAACAGGGCGGTAACTCCTAAGACGACGGGTCGGGTCGTCACACTCCCACTCAATATTTCAGATAGCTTCTCCAATTGCTGACCTCTCCACTACACTTTCACTGAGGCTATGTTCTTTGACCTTAACTTTTAAACCCGCAGATTCAAAATGGCCACCAGCTCCAAATCATAAGTCAAATCACTATTTAACTGAACCGTACTGAAATCCAAAATATGCATGGGTCCCCGACATAATTTTGGAGCATGGATAGATGAAACACAGGATGAACACCTGCTAAATTAGGCAGCAATGCAAGTTTATAATCCATCTTTCCAATCCTCTAAAGTACCTCAAAAGGCCAATATACCGAGGGCTCAACTTGCCCTTATTGCTGAACCTCATAACACCCTTCATGGGGGAAATTTTGAGTAGTACCTTCTCTCCTACCATGTAAGCAACATCACAAACCTTCCGATCGACATAACTCTTATGTCTAAAATGTGTCGCGCCCCCTTTTTCTTGCAAAATCGGATTTATGACATTTAGAAAGACAACTCGTTCCCTTTTGGGAATTGGGTTTTGGGATTGAAGAGCCGCCACCTAATGATTTAAGTGCATTAGGACACTAAGAAGGATTTAATTTGGATAACCAGAGATTGGGTAAGGGGCTGAAATTATCCCAAGGGGAAGATGTTAGGCACCCCTTAGGATCCACTGGTGTGGTTCCCAACCAAACTATTGTTGCGACTTAAGTGAAAATAACACATAGGCAAGTAAGAGTTTCAAATAAGAGGGGATTTTCATGTAAAGGTTACAAATAAATAAAGTCTGCAAGAACTAAAGAGAGTTTATTTTTTTCTTAGAAGAAACGGTTTTAAAAGATTTAAAAAAAACAAAGAACAAAGGGAAGGGGGTCCTAGGTTTATTAATAATATGGATCACCCCACACAAAATCCGGTAATCACTCCTCAATGAGGGGATACACGTGATGTTATCGCGTGGTCATCATGTCCAATACTACCCTTTCCCACCCCGTAAGGTATTAAAGCGCGGAATGATCTCGTTTACTTATTGCATGCTATTACCCGCCCCAATCATATCAGCCCGGGAGGCACTTAGAACTACTAATCCTAAAGGGAGGAGATATTGGGCTTATTTGTGGATTCAAAAGGTAAAAATACTAAGGCGAAAGGTAAAAACACATATAGCAAGTTTGGGAAAAAAATATAAATAAATAAAAGGCTCAAATACACCTCCTTTAAACAGAGAAGCACATAATTTAGCATGTCTTGCACGTACTGTTTAAGATCTGATTAAACTTAAAAGGGGTGAGGCAGACTGATTTATTACATAGTTTAGATAAGAAGCCCGAATCAGGACTGCCTGCTAGTTGTAGCTGAAAAAATTTGATTCAATTTATAAGTTTACCATATGGCTTGCCTAAGTGTTGGACGAAAAACCCTATAGGCAAGATATCTACAGATTTCAGAAACAAGGAATTAAACTGTATACATATTGATTTAAGAAAAAGTTATCAATTATTAAAGAATCGTGAGTTTTAGTAAGAGATCATAAGTTCTGCAACTGGTAATGCATTATTATTGCTGGTTTAGACTTAAAAAAACGAGTGAGGCGATTCAGATTTGATTAAAGCTCCTATAGGCACGCTTTCTATACGTTTGTCGACTTTAGAACACTTTTATTGACATAGAGAAATGCGGAAATCCTATAAGCATGATATCTAGGTGCTGTATTTTACATGAACATGATATCTAATTGTTGATGGTTATTTAAGACCTATAAACATGTTTGCCTAATAAAAAATGGGTATGCAAGATTCAGAAAGTCCTATAGGCGTATTTTCTATATGCATATGCACAATTCAGATTTCGAATAATCATAGACATGGTATCTATATGAAAGAATGCAGGATTCCTATAGACATGGCATCTATATGCAAGATTTCTATTGAGATGGTATCTACATATGAGAATGCAGAAATTCAGAAACTCCTATAGGCGGGATATCTATATGTGAGAATGTAGAAATTCAGAAACTCCTATAGGCAGGATATCTACATATGAGAATGCAGAAATTCAGAAACTCCTATATATAGGATATCTACCCCTTTTCACTACATGGTTACTCCTCCCTTTTCACTAGCCATCCATAAAAGTTTTATTACAAAGTTATTACAACCCAGAAAAGAAGTAAAGTAAAGAAAAGTACATCAGAAATTAAAAGTACAACCAAGGAGAGCCTGATTCAGACTTCCTGTCTGAAGTATGAAGAAAACCAACTCCAAGAGATCAGATTTCAAAGCCTTCCTCCCATTTGGGGTGTGTTAGAGTTCCCTAAGAGTATCATATGGACTCCGGGAAGTGCTCATACCTAAAATGTATCACCAGATTAAGACATAGTGCAGTGTGGAAAGGCCAGCCCTCAGGTGTCCAAGTTCAGAGGGAACTCCGGGTCCCAAGGCAAGGCTCACAAGAGGGGGGCAAAACTTAGGGACTAAGAGAGAGTGCAAGTGCAGGATTCTAAAAGGGGAAAGGGAAAGGGAAGTAGCTTAAATCAGTACACATAAGGGTATAGGGGAATGAGGAGTTGCAAGAGGCAAAAAGCAGGCTGGTGGGCATACCCAGCAATAGGAGATGCTGGCATACCCTTAGGCATGTTAGCACATATTGTTTAGAGGTTAAGACCCTCATGGATCAAACTTAATTCATGGACAACAACTTACATTGTCATGCCTCAAGTCATAACTCAAAACACATAGGGGTAATAGGAG
>MU721004.1:141721-167871 GCA_026770625.1 Nicotiana glauca
GCATACCCTTAGGCATGTTAGCACATATTGTTTAGAGGTTAAGACCCTCATGGATCAAACTTAATTCATGGACAACAACTTACATTGTCATGCCTCAAGTCATAACTCAAAACACATAGGGGTAATAGGGGGTAGGGATTCATAGCAGAAACAAACAAAAAGAAATCAACATGCTAGTTTAAATATTTAACTCTGTAGAAGCAGTAAAGTAGAATACAAAAAGCTATAAATAAACACATTGTGATGATGATGAAGCTTAAATTAGGGCATACCAATTTCAAAGAAACAAATAGAGAAAAAGCAACAGGTCTTGTAAACATGCCACAATGCTGGCAAAGGGAGAATACTATTATGAGTATGAGTTCAGAAGAGATTGTGAATTATGAAGTGTAGGATTGCAAATCGTGTGTGCTTTGTTTTAAAGAGTCATGCATTTATAGTGTGAAAATCATGAGGAATAAGGTAAGAAAATAGTTAATGAACTGATTGTCAATCAATTACGCAAGACTTCCCTTAACTTAAGGGATTCAGATTCAAACGGGTAAAAACAATTTAAGGAAAGAAATTGAATAAGCACTTTGTACAAAGCATGTAATTAAGGGCCAATACATAAAAGGTTATTTAAGGACAGGGTTTTGAAGTACAGGTTGTACAAATAAGGTAAGGAAATCAATTAACAGCCAGTAAATCAAAGGCAAGGATCTTATAATTACTGACCCATGAATGAACTAAGTCGCAAAAGCTGAGAAGGGTCTTAACTTAGGTCCAGTCACAGAGAGAATCAACAAACAATGGAAAGAAATCAATTAGACCATAAAATGATCACAAATTTGAAGGCCACTTTACAGGGAAGTTTATCCTATATAAGGAGCATACGAACATATTAAGCATGAAAGGAGACTGTAGTGTCATTGTAAAATTAGTAGAAAATCCAGTGTAGAAGAGTCTAGTAAAAATCAGCATTGTAAAACAAGGATGTCCAAACTATTTCAGAGATTCAAAGTTGGTCTGAAAGAATTAGGGGTTTTGAAATAAAACCCTAGTTCAGGCAAAACACAAGGCAAAGATGGGAGGGCAAGCAATTGAATCGAAACATATTTAGAGGTTTCAGAAAAGAACTGAACCTTCTAACATGCTTCTTTTATCAACAGAACTCATGAGAAACATGATAGAAAAGTAACATGCAAACATAGGAGAAGGGTTCAAAGAAAACAGAGTGAAAGAAATTAATTCAAAGTATAATGAGAAAAGGTTGATAAGAACAGTAGAAAAAGCATGCTAAGAAGTTTTAGAAGAAGCTTTAAATAGAGCTTAGTAGAAAAAACTTAATAAGGAAATTTAAGAACTTAGTAATGAAAAATACAGTAGGAGAAACAAAAGAACATAGGAGAAAAGAAATACAGTAGAAAAGTATACGAGATCGTAGTATAGGAAACATGGAAAACATACAAACATGGTAGAAGAAAAATACAAGGACATAGTAGAAAAACATACGAGAACATAGTATAGGAAAACACAGTAGGAGAAACATACAAGAACATGGTAGAAGAATAATACAAGAACACAATAGAGGAAAATACACACGAAAGACAAAGAAAGTCAGAAAAACACTTCAGCACTTTTAGAAAAAACCCTAGATCGGAAAAGAAAGATTTTGAAAGTAATTTTTGAAAGAAAAGCCATAGAAATAGTTTGAGAACTTAGGGAAAACATAGATACATAACGGATTTGCAGGCTTTGAAATGATGCTCTAGGGATGTGATAATGATGCCTTCGAGCCATGATGCCTTTGAATAATAATATGCAAAATATTAAATGGATCCTCAGTCCATGGCATGGTGTTCTCGGGCAATGAAAATGGTGCCTTTGAACAATGACGCATTCAGATAGTTTGACGATCTTTCAGCCCATGAAATGCAATACGTGGCGATCTTTTAGCCCATGAAATACAATAAGCGGCGATATTTCATCCATGCAAGATGTAAATAAAGCGACGATATTTCAGCCATGCAAGATGTAAACAAAATGGCGATATTTCAGCCATGCAAGCGTAAACAAAGTGGCAATATTTCAGCCGATGCAGGTGTAAATAAAGTGGTGATATTTCAGCCGATGAAGGTGCAAATAAAGTGGCGATCTTTCAGTTGATGCAGATATAAATAAAGTGGCGATCTTTCAGCCATGCGAATGTAAATAAAGAGACGATCTTTCAGCCATGCAGATGAAGGTAGAGCTTAACCTCGGAAGGCAGAATGATAGCCTTATGCAATGCAGAGAATGCAGATGGAGACAATGCTTAGTCTCGGAAGGCAGAATGGTAGCCTTATGCAATGCAAGAAATGTAGATGGAGACAGTGCATAGCCTCGGAAGGCAGAATGGTAGCCTTATGCAATGCAGGAAATGTAGATGGAGGTAGAGCTTAACCTCGGAAGGCAGAATGGTAGCCTTATGCAATGCAGGAAATGCAGATGGGGACAGTGCTTAGTCTCGGAAGGCAGAATGGTAGCCTTATGCAAGAGATAAAAAAACAAATGGTAATAGAGTCTTCTTAGCTAATAGCTGATCACGATATTGTAGCTGCTGGGGATATTGTGTGTGGATAACAACTGTGAATAGGCGTGACGGTTATGAGAGTTGTATTCCTGAACAATACGAGTATATAGTATATTCGATGATTTTGCCACTTGGGTGCCTGCATCCAAAGAAAAATCGTGAGTTTTGTAAAGGGGAAAGATTAGTTTGTATCCCCGATGACTTTACTTGACCTGCTTGGCTCTGTTTCGGTGATACTATACGTATCATTGGGGTAGCGTTGCTAAATGACGCAATTTTGGTAACAGACATGCATGATTTAGTAAAAATATAACATAAATACATAATCGAGAATAGTTTTCTTCAGATGAACCGATGACTGCGATGTGGTTCAAGACATTGCAACTTCTCTGGCTCCAGAATTTTGAGGGCCCTCCTCAAAATTCTGCCCCAATTTGCTGGGTTGCTCCTTCTGACATTTGCTTGTGATGATCAGCTGAAATTACTTCAGAATTTTGAGGGTCCTCCTCAAAATTTTGCCCCAGTTTCCAATTGTAGGGGGAAATGAAAATTTTATTGAATTGTCACCGAACCCATAAGGCTGCCTATGTATCCCCTCTTAAATGAGAATCAGGTCATACGTAGTTCAAATTACATCATATAGGAAAGCATAAGATTACACATAGTAGCGCTTGACAACATCTGAATTGATTGGTTTTGGACAAAATTCTCCATCCATTTATGCAAGTATAAGGGCTCCTCCTGTCAAAACTCGGTGAACCATGTATGGACCTTTCCAGATGGGAGAGAATTTCCCTTTGGCTTCATCTTGATGTGAGAAAATTTTCTTTAACACCAGCTGTCCCGGTGTGAAATGTCTTGGCTTAACTCTTTTGTTGAAGGCTCTGGACATTCTGTTTTGATAAAGTTGACCATGGAAACTATTCATTCTTTTTCCGTCGATAAGGGCCAATTGCTCATAACGACTTCTTACCCATTCTGCACCGTCGAGCTCGGCTTCTTGTATGATCCTTAAGGAAGGAATTTCTACTTCGGCGGGAATGGCGGCTTCTGTACCATAAACTAGCATATAGGGAGTTGCCCCAATTGATGTGCGGACTGTGGTGCGATACCCCAATAAAGCAAATGATAGCTTCTCGTGCCACTGCTTATGCTTCTCTATCATTTTCCTTAGTATCTTCTTAATATTCTTGTTGGCGGCTTCTACAACTCAGTTCATCTGAGGTCTGTAGGTTGTAGAATTCTTGTGTTTGATCTTGAAGGTTTTACACATGGCCTTCATTAGGACACTGTTAAGGTTGGAACCGTTTTCAGTGATGATTGATTCTGGAATCCCGAATCGACAAACAATACGGTCGCGAACAAAGTCTGCCACAACTTTCTTAATTACTGCTCTGTGAGATGCTGCTTCGACCCATTTGGTAAAATAGTCAGTTGCCACTACGATAAATCTATGCCTATTGGAGGCAGCAGGTTTGATTGGTCCAATAACATCCATTCCCCAAGCGGCGAACGGCCATGGTGAGCTTGTTGTATTAAGCTTGTTTGGGGGTACCTTTATCATGTCTGCATGTACCTGACAGCGATGGCATTTCTGGACATACTGGATGTAGTCCGTTTCTATAGTCATCCAAAAGTAACCATCTCGGAGTATCTTCTTGGCTAAGACAAAACCATTCATATGTGGACTGCAGGTCCCGACATGGATTTCTTCTAGCAGGTTAGATACTTCCTTTGCATTAACACACCTTAATAATCCCAAATCAAGAGTCCTCCTATATAGGATTCCTCTACTGTGAAAGAAATTATTAGCCAACCTTCGAAGTGTGCGCTTTTGAGTAGCGTTTGCAAGCTTTGGGTATTCTCCTTTTGCCAAATATTCCTTGATGTCATGAAACCAAGGTTTTCCATCTGCTTCTTCTTCGACATGAACATAATAAGCTAGCTGATCATGGATGTTCACTAGAATAGGATCAATGAAGTTTGTATTTGGATGTTGTATCATGGACGATAGTGTAGCCAATGCATCAGCAAACTCATTCTGGACTCTGGGAACATGCTGGAACTCTATCTTTGTAAACCTCTTTCTCAACTCCTGTACATGGTGCAGATAAGGGAGTATCTTGGAATTCTTGGTTATTCTCCTCGTACCTGATGTATGCGTAGGTCCGAGTCCCCAATTACTAGAAACTCTTGGATGTTCATGTCAATGGCCATCATGAGCCCTAAGTTATAGGCCTCGTACTCAGCCATATTGTTGGTGAAAGGAAACCTGAGTTTGGCGGACACCGGGTAATGCTGACCGGTTTCTGATACTACGACCGCTCCTATGCTGACTCCTTTGAAATTTGCTACTCCATCGAAAAATATTCTCCACCCGTCATAGGATTCTGCAATATCTTCTCCTATGAATGACACCGTTTCGTGAGGAAAATATGTTTTTAGGGGTTCCTATTCTCTATCCACGGGGTTCTCGGCCAGGTGATCTACTAGCGCCTGTCCCTTGATTGCTTTCCGAGTCACGTAGACAATGTCGAATTCACTCAACAGGATTTGCCACTTGGTAAGCTTGCCAGTAGGCATGGGCTTCTGAAAGATGTACTTCAAAGGATCCATCCTTAATATGAGATATGTTGTATAGGCATAGAATTAGTGCCTCAGCTTCTGGGCCACCCAAGTTAGAGCACAACAAGTGCGTTCTAACAGAGAATACCGAGCCTCGTATGGAGTGAACTTTTTTCTGAGGTAGTAAATGGCATGTTATTTCTTTCCTATCTCATAATGCTGCCCAGGACGCAACCAATGCACCATCTAACACTGCGATGTAGAGTAACAGAGGTCTACCTGGTTCAGGCGGGACTAAGACTGGTGGCGTTGACAAATATTCCTTGATCCTGTCAAAAGCTTTCTAGCATTCATCGGTCCATTTGGTGGCGGTGTCCTTCTTTAACATCTTAAAGATTGGCTCACGGATAATTGTAGATTGTGCTATGAACCGGCTGATGTAGTTAAGTCTTCCCAAGAAACTCATTACGTCCTTCTTGTTCCTTGGTGGTAGAAATTCTTGAATGGCTTTGATCTTAGATGGATCCATTTCTATTCCCCGGCGACTCACAATAAACCCAAGCAATTTTCAAGCTGGAACTCCGAATGCATATTTTACGTGATTCAATTTCAGGTTGTACCTTCTCAGTCTATTGAAAAACTTCCTTAGATCTTCCATGTGATCAGTGGCTTTCTTGGACTTGATAATGACATCATCTACATATACTTCGATCTCCTTGTGTATCATATCATGGAAAATGGTAGTCATGGCCCTCATGTAGGTGGCCCCTGCATTCTTTAACCCAAACGACATCATCTTGTAGCAGTACATTCCCCCCGACGTAATGAAAGCCGTTTTCTCAGCATATTCTTCGTCCATCCGGATCTGATGATAACCAATGAAACAATCTATGAATTATTGTAATTCATGCTTAGCTGAATTGTCAATCAAGATGTGTACGTTTGGCAAGGAGAAGTCGTCTTTTGGACTGGCCTGGTCGACACAGACTTTAACCTTCCCATCTTTCTTTGGCACTGGCACAATGTTAGCTAACCACATCAGGTATTCCACTACCCTGAGAACCTTAGCTTTGACCTGCTTAGTGACTCCTTCCTTGATTTTCAAACTTATATCTGGCTTGAAATTTCTAAGCTTCTGTTTTACTGGTGGACATGTTGGATCAATCGGAAGTTTGTGTGCCACAATAGATGTACTCAGCCCAGTCATGTCGTCATACGACCAGGCGAATATGTCCCCATATTCTCTTAGAAACTCTGTGTATTCCTTCTTTTTTTACAGTGATAAGTGAACGCTGATTCGTGTCTCTTTGACATTTTTTGCATCTCCCAGGTTAACAATCTCAGTCTCATCCAGGTTGGACTTAGATCTGTTCTCAAAATTCTCAACTTCTTTAACAATCTCTTCTGGTATATCATCTTCCTCTGAATCTATGTCCGTTTGTTGCGTTGTCTCGTTGCATGTCACAATCATTGGTTCATCAAGATAAGTCAGAGCAATGCTGTATAAGTAAAGTAATGAGAGAAAAAAATAATAAGAGTAAGATTTATAAAAAAAACAAAATGCTTTGATAAATTACATAACTGTTTTTGAACATTGGAGCTCTTTCTTGAAAAAATAAAAATGCGAAAGGAAAGTCAACTAGTAAAAATAAAATAGTGCATGATGCTTGTTCAGCCTTGCTACCCCGAGGCTCGCCGGGCTCTTGTGGTTCTGATAGTCTAGTTATTGAGGCATACTCCTCTACTTACAGCCTGTATGGAAGGCCCTTCCTCCCCCTCCTCCTCGAAAATGACACAACAATCCATATCGTCGTCTTCCAGGAACAAATTCCTCACTGCTGCCAGTGCTTCCTTTTCTTCTGACCCGTAGATAACTTCGGCCGGTTGAAAAGTCTGCTCCAAGCGGGGTATTGGTTACTCCAATAGGTAGTAAGGACCGCGCCATGGTGGCGACCAGTCTTTGAATTCTTTCCAAGTATACTCATACCCCAATCCGAAGGTGGTGCCATATTTCTTGAGCTTGATAGGCTTAGCGATTCCTTGAAGGTTTTTTCCAAGTCCTTTGTCGGGTTCATATCCGCTCCAGTTCAGTATGCTTTCAATTTTATCATCCCACCATTTGTCTTTATCAACGGTGTTGACTCACTCGGTGTGGTGGTAAGTTTCCCCACCTATCCTTCTTCTGCCTCCAATTGCTGGAATGGTCTGGCGACTGTATATGGGATTGCTACCGTCGCCGTGAATGATCACCTCTTGGTGATTCCACTCAAACTTCACTGCCTGATATAGTGTTAACGCTACAGACCTAGTGGCATGAATCCATAGTCGTCCCAACAATAGATTGTAAGATGTCGACACGTCTATCACTTGAAAATCAACATCAAACCAAGTAGGCCCCATTTGCAAACACAAGCTAATTTCCCCAATAGTGGACTTTTGAGATCTGTCGAAAGCTTTGACGTTGATGGCCCCGTCCTTGATCTCATGCAGCCCCTTTCCTAATGTCCTGAGTGTTACCAATGGACAAATATTGAGGCTGGACCCTCCGTCAATCAGGATCCTGGTGATAAAATAATCTTCGTATTTCACGGTTATGTGCAATGCCTTGTTGTGACTCAACCCCTCTGGCGGCAGCTCATCTTCATGAAAAGTGATCTTGTGACTTTCCAATACCTGGCCTACCATGTTTGCCATCTCTCCGCCGATGATGTTACTTGGTACATATGCCTCACTCAGAACTCTTAGCAAGGCATTCTTGTGTGCATAAGAACTTTATAGCAAAGCCAGGATAGAAATTTGTGCCAGTGTTTTGTTCAGATGATCAATGAATGAGTATTCTTTGGCTTGTATCTTTCTCTAGAGATCGTCTGAACCAGTTTCAGTGATGTTTGGCCAATTAGAGGCCTACTTGCTTGACTCAGCCAAATGCTATGGGGTATAAACCCTGCCGGTTCTTGTCATACCCTGTGCCACAACGGCTTCCCCGAACTTGACCTTCACCTTTCTTCTGGCCTCGGCTGTGTAGTCCCAAAGTATGGCATTAGTGTGAAATGGTGTTTCTGCCGACATTGCCACTGGAATTGGCATGGCTATCTTTACTCCAAATGGATCAGGCCCCTTAGGCGGTAGGACTGCAACTTCAAAGGGTGTAGGTGCGTTTGCTGGTGACATAAACTCAACCTCAATCGGTGCTGGCGTATTTGTAGAGGATGGTGCTTCAAATTCGAGTGGCATGGACATGTTTACCTCGGCGTCCCTAGAGGACTGAATTTGGACTACGATCGATTAAGGGTGACTACTGGCTTTTTTGGATCATCGCCTTCTGTGATTAAACTGATTGATCCCTTGAGGTCCCAGTCATCCTCTATCTAGATCATGTGAACACCTCCGCCCTTGTGGTATGGCAGATGGTTATTGCGGACATTCGGAGCAGGATCCTTTGCTACAATGATCTTATTGTCAATCAAATTCTGGATCTTATCCTCCAGAGAGTTGCATTCATCAATGGTATGTCCTTTTATGCCGGAATGGTATGCACAAGATTTATTTGGATTGACCCACTGAGAAGGTTTTTGGGGGTTATGGCAGGGATAGGGGTGACATAACCAGCAGCTTTGAGCCTTTCGTACAGTTGGTCAATTGGTTCAGCAATAGCGGTATACTATTTGGAAGGCCTGCGGTCGAAATTTGGTCGAGGTCTAGGGAAGTTTTGACATGGGGGAGGTGATTGATAGTGGGATGGTTTGGTGTTGTAGGCTTGGTAAACATGTGCTGGTTGGGAGTATTTAGATGAAGTGGGCTGATATGCGGGAGGTGGAGATGACTGATAAGTGGGTGGTGGAGTATGGTAAGAGGGTGAGGGTGCTTGGTAATTTGGGGTAGGCTGATATGTGATTGTAGCTATTGGGTATGTTTGGTATTTGATAGGGGATTTGGTCCTCCGTGCAACCATTACATCACCTACGTCTCTTTTCTTGGACGTACCACCAGACTGTAAAGCCTTATTGGTAGCTTGCAAGGCGTCAAAGTTCGTAACCATACCACTCTTGATACCTTCCTCGATCCTTTCTCTTAGCTTGATGATGTCAGAAAATTTGTGATTCTCGATCAACATCAACCTCTCATAATATTGTGGGTCCTGGGCCCGAACGAAGAATTTATTCATTTGCTCTTCTTCCAAAGCAGGCCTAACCTTAGCAGCTTCTGATCTCTATAAAGTAGCATACTCATGGAAGGTCTCTGTGAGTTTCTTCTTCAAGTTTTGGATATAGAACACATCTGGCGCATTCTCCGTATTGAACCTGAATTTGTCCATAAAATTGAATGCCATTCTTACCCAGTTTGACCACTTCTTTGAATCTTGGCTGATGTACTAAGATAAGGCATCTCCTGCAGTGGTGGTGAGGAGCAGAATGGTTTTGTTGCTTTGGGATGTTTTGCGGAGGTACATGATTTTGAGTATTTGGGAAAGTAACCTCTGGAGTGGTAAGGAAAAATGATAGACTTGCCAAATTCCGGACTTGACCTGAAACTTCAACAACTTTTGTTCTAGTTGGGATGCATTTTCTTTGGGGACCAGAGTACCATGAGTGACCTCTACCCGTTTAGTTGAGTTGTTTGAATTTTCTATTTTTCCTTTGTTTTTGTGTCTGACAGGACTGGAAGGAGGAGTAGGTGGAGGGCCCCTAGATATCGTAAAATATGATGATGTTGCCAAAATTCACGAATTAACCTTTGGGGAGGGGAACAAACAAAAAGTAAAACAAAAGGTAACAAGTCAGTGAGGATCATTAGGAAAACTGTTGCAATATTTAAACACGTAGTGCTGAAATATAAAACATGTCCTAATTTTGGGGACTTCTTTATGCCCGAGGTAGGCCTAGCAACAAGTTAATTTTGGAGAACTTAGAATGATAAATGCCTCATTTCATTGATAAAAGGTAGACGAATCCAAAACGACACTAAATAACAAGAAAATAAAAATCACTAATGGCCATTGGCCTTATTACATTTTATAAAGCGGAAATGGAAATTCCTATCTATTTGGTCCCAGAGGGACCTGCCCCAGACTCGGCATCATTGGCTCCATCGAATAGCTTCCCTAGCTCGCGTAGTCCTAGTAGCAAGTAGGCTCTGGCCAGATGTCCGCCTTCATTTCCTTCAGCAGTCCAGCAGTCTTCGACCCTTTTCAGAATTTTTTTTTCAACTCTACTATACCCCACTCAAAATAGACCAAACATTTGTTGGCGCTGATAACCATATCCTTCCACTCTTAAATTAGTTTTTGATTGGCTTCCTGTATCTCGTGGTTCTCGTTTTCGCATTCTCGATTTCTCTTTCGCAGATGGTTGTACTTGACCTGTGCTTCGGCCTTTTCATCTTGTTACCTCGAACAAACCCGGGTTGACCCAGACCATTATGATTATCCTCCAACCAACCCGAATAATAGGGAGCACAACCTGCATGGTATCTGTCTGGTTCGATGGTGTCCTTTCCCAGTACAATCTTGCAGTGCCACATGTGCTAAGCCTGTCACCTGTAAGGGCTATCGTGATACTGGAAGTCAGCCCGGAAGTGACTCATCTTGTCGACCCTTGGTATAACCTTCTTCCTACCCGCTTGTCTCATAACCTAAAGAGGTACGTATGGGTACGTTCCCCTTAAGTCAATCAGCATTCGGAAAGGTACGTCCCTGGATCAGACAATGAACTCCTTGGTTGGGAACCACTCGAACATCCATTTTACCTGGTCCTCGGTCAGATTTTCAAAGAGTTCGACCCATTATTTAGCATTTTTCGGTTTGGCGAACATGTTGGGCATGTAATTCATTCGTTTTGGGTGATGAAAAGCGATATGATCGTCCCATTCCATTCGATGGATTTCCTGTCGGTATTCACCTTTTTGGAGATGTTCCACGAGCCAAAGTTGAAGTATGATTACAACACTCGTCCCAGTACACGTTTGGTTCATTTCTTTCACTCCTTGGACAATTTTAGAGCTCTTTGAAGAGGGATTTTCACCTAGAACTTTGAGGTAAGTAATTTCTATACAAGATGAGTTTCATACATGCATTTTGGGTAGATTCTTAACTCATAAATTGTAGAAATTATAGGTTTAGTTAAAAAACCTAGGTTTTGATAAAAATGGGATTTAACCAAGAAAATGATTATGGAATTGGGTAGAAATTATATATTTGAGTTCGTGAGGTTTTGGATAACATTTATCTTTTAAAATTTTCGAAATCTGGGCACGTGGGCATGTGCAGAATTTTAAGAATCTTCAAATTTGGGTTGGGTAATTACTATAATAGCTAACTTATAAACTTGTGAACATATATTGATTAATTTATATAATATTTGGCTAGCTTCGGATTGTTCGGCACCACGTTGAGGCTTTAGTGTGAATTTGTGGGCCGAAAAGTGTCTTTGAAAAGAGGTAAATCTCTTGCCTAACCTTGCAAGAGGGAATTTACCCCATAGGTGTTTAAATTACTATTTGCTTCTATTTGTTGGGGCTACATACGTACGAGGTAATGAGAGTCCGTGCGTAGCTGCTAATCATGCTAAGACCGGTTAGTTTTAGGTTCCCAAATCATGAAATACTTTTATTGTTTGCACTCTACTTATTAATTTAAGTGCCTAACTTATATTGAAACTTGATAAAGAATTGGTAAAGACCGAACTTCACTTACTTTGGTTTTGGAAGATTACTTGACCGTTAATAGCAATTGTGCTTCCTCGTGCATTAGTCTTGTGGTAGCTCTTAAATCGATTATTCATCGAGTATTCCCTCTTCTTATGGAGCGAGCCAAACGTCTCGACAGTATACTATATGCATCTATGGTTCGTGTCGCTCGACCCTCAGTAGTGTACACATTATTCTAAATTGGATCGTACGACCTCAGAATAAATCATGCGTGTTAATGCTTGGAGACTGAATACACCTGATATTATTTTGATGACTTGAGAGGTTATAAATTATTTATTGGCCTGAAATTGATTTGGAGTTAGCATGTGTTAGTTGGAGACTTTTGGAACTTAATATCAGTTAAAGAATCATTTATTTATTGCTTGCTATTATGTTATTATTACTATTCACATATTCCATGCCTATCTAGAATTTCTATATTTTATTATTGGCCCATAGTAAGTGTCATTATGACTGTGCGTATTTCCTGGTTTCTCTCTCCTCTCTATCCTTTCCTTTCTCACAGCAATATTGGCTAATTTAGTTCCGGCGACCGGCGACCACCCCAGGTAAGCTCCCTCCCCCCCTCCCATTCCTATCTCTCTTCCCCCATCTCTCTCTCATCCCCATTCCCCCTGTCATACTGCCCCCCTGGTCTTCTCCTCTCGCTCTCCCTTTTTTTTCTTCTTCTATCCAACAAAGAAAACCCCAAAGATTCTGAATCGGAGCTCCGACGACCTTTCGGGTTTGGTCCTTTTCGACAGCGGGTTTCTTCGAAATTAGAATTGTAAGATTTATATCTTGCAACTTTCTACTGATAATTGTTTATTTTATTGTATCACGGTAAGAACTGGGTGAATTTTGTGTAGTCCTCTGCTTTTTCCGTACATTTCCCCTACTACTGTCAGGGCTACACCAGTGGTAGCAGTGATAACCCTTTTGGTTTTTGGGTCATGGTATTTTTTGTGTTTTCAGGGAAATTCTCGAACTTATGAAGACAAGTTGAGCGCACAAACACTAGAAAAAGAGAGCAACCTGGAAGAGCGACATCAAAGGGTGGTGGGAAGTAGTGTGTGAGCGTACAACTACATCGAGTACATCAAGTCAACACAGGTTTGGTTCTCGAGAGTTGGTACCTCCCGTTCTACGATTTTCCTTTTGGTGTTAGCTAATTTGATGTTACTTTAGTTCACAATAGTTCAGTCATTCTACTTGTGTACTTGTAATCACTTGCTTCCTTCTAGTTTGATTCGTTGTCCATTGTGCAATAGCGAGTCTTCTTTGGATTAGACGTAGGTGTAGTGGCTGCAGTCTGGGATGATAGATTAAGGGCATGTCCTCGTGTAGGGCGAAGTATGGGTCCGGGGTCAGGGTGTGGGATGGGAGGCAGGAAAGGTAGAGGGGGAAAGAGAGCATATAGGTTAAGAATCGGGTCATGGAACATAGGTTCTCTAACGAGTAAGTCCTTAGAGTTGGCGAAGATCCTTCAGAAGAGGAAGATTAATATAGCGTGTGTCCAAGAGACTAGGTGGGTCGGATCGAGGGCGAAAAACGTGGATGGGTATAAGCTGTGGTACTCTGGCGTCCTGAGGGGTAAGAACGGAGTGGTTATTCTAGTAGATAGCCACCTTAGAGAGTCGATGGTTGAGGTCAGACGAGTGAATTATAAACTAATGACCATTAAATTGGTGGTGGGTGGGTGTACTTTAAATGTCGTTAGCGCGTACGCGCCACAAGTAGGCTTGGATGAGGAGATTAAAAGGCATTTTTGGGAGGGGATGGATAACATCGTTCGTAGTATTTCGCCTTTCAAGAGGTTTTTTATAGGAGGAGATTTTAATGGTCATATTGGGTCGTTTTCAGGTGGTTATACTGAGGTACATGGAGGCTTTAGTTTCGGGGAGCGAAACGGAGGGGGCACTTCGCTGTTTGAATTTGCCAAGGCATTCGATCTAGTGATTGCAAACTCTAGTTTTCCTAAGCGGGAGGAGCATTTGGTTACTTACAAGTTTGGTGGCGAAGACTCAGATTGACTATCTCCTTCTCAGGAGATGCGACAGAAGGTTGTGCGAGGATTGCAAAGTTATCCCAGGTGAGATTCTTGCGACGTAACATAGGCTTTTGGTGATGGACATTGGTATTATGATAAGAAGGAAGAAGAGGTCAGTACGAGGTCGCCCGAGGATTAGGTGGGGTGCCTTGACTGAGGATAAAGCCCAGGAGTTGGTAGGAAGGTTATCGCAATGGTAGCTTGTAGAAGTAGTGGGGATGCAAACACTATGTGGTCGATGACGACGGACTTTATAAGGAAGGCGATGAGGTGATTAGAGTCTGTGCGTAGCTGTTATTCGTGCTAAGCCCGGTTAGTTTTATGATCCCAAATCATGAAATACTTTTATTGTTTGCACTCTACTTATAAATTTAAGTACCTAAATTATATTTAAACTTGATAAAGAATTGGTAAAGACCGAACTTCACTTACTTTGGTTTTGGCAGATTACTTGACCGTTAATAGAAATTGTGCTTCCTTGTGCATTAGTCTTGTGGTAGCTCTTAAATTGAATATTCATATAGTATTCCCTCTTCTTGTAGAGCGAGCCAAACGTCTCGACAATATACTAGATGCATCTATGGTTCGTGCCGCTTGACTCTCAGCAGTGTACACATTATTCTAAATTGGATCGCACGACCTCAGAATAAATCATGCGTGTTAATGCTTGGAGACTGAATACACATGATATTATTCTGATGACATGAGAGGTTATAAATTATTTATTGGCCCGAAATTGATTTGGAGTTAGCATGTGTTAGTTGGAGAGTTTTGGAACTTACTATCAGTTAAAGAATCATTTATTGCTTGCTATTGTGTTATTATTACTATTCACATATTCCATGCCTATCTAGAATTTCTGTATTTTATTATTGGCCCATAGTAAGTGTCATTATGACTGTGCGTATTTCCTGATTTCTCTCTCCTCTGTGTCCTTTCCTTTCTCACAGCCATAATGGCCAATTTATTTCCGACGACCAGCGACCACCCCAGGTAAGCTCCCTCCTTCCCTTTCTCCCATTCCCATCTCTCTTCCCCCATCTCTCTCTCATCCCCATTCCCCCTGTCACACTGCCCCCCTGGTCTGCTCCTCTCCCTCTCCCTTTATTTTCTTCTTCTATCCAACAAAGAAAACCCCAAAGATTCTGAATCGGAGCTCCGACGACCTTTCGGGTTTGGTCCTTTTTGACAGTGGGTTTCTTCGAAATCAGAATTGTAAGATTTCTATCTTGCATTTTTCTACTGATAATTTTTTATTTTGTTGTATCACGGTAAGAACTTGGTAAATTTTGTGTAGTCCTCTGCTTTTTCTCTACATTTCCCCTACTACTGTCAGGGCTACACCAGTGGTAGCGGTGACAGCCCTTTTGGTTTTTAGGTCGTTGTATTTTCTGTGTTTTTAAGGAAATTCTCGAACTTGTGAAGATAAGTTGGGCGTACAAACACTAGCAAAGGAGAGCAACCTGGAAGAGCGACATCAAAGGGCGGTGGGAAGCAGTGCGTGAGCGTGCAACTACATCGAGTACATCAAGTCAACACAGGTTTGGTTCTCGGGAGTTGGTACCTCCCGTTCTACGATTTTCCTTTTGGTGTTAGCTAATTTGATGTTACTTTAGTTCACAATAGTTCAGTCATTCTACTTGTGTACTTGTAATCACTTGTTTCCTTCTAGTTTGATTCGTTGTCCATTGTGCAATAGCGAGTCTTCTTTGGATTGGACGTAGGTGTAGTGGCTGCAGTCTGGGATGATAGATTAAGGGCATGTCCTCGTGTAGGGAGGAGTATGGGGCCGGGGTCAGGGTGTGGGATGGGAGGCAGGGGAGTTAGAGGGGGAAAGAGAGCGTATAGGTTGAGAATCGGGTCATGGAACATAGGTTCACTAACGAGTAAGTCCTTAGAGTTGGCAAAGATCCTTCAAAATAGGAAGATTAATATAGCGTGTGTCCAAGAGACTTGGTGGGTCGGATCGAGGGCAAAAAACGTAGATGGGTATAAGCTATGGTACTCTGGAGTCCTGAGTGGTAAGAACAAAGTGGGTGTTCTAGTAGATAGCGACCTTAGAGAGTCGATGGTTGAGGTCAGACGAGTGAATTATAGACTAATGACCATTAAATTGGCGGTGGGTGGGTGTACTTTAAATGTCGTTAGCGCGTACGCGCCACAAGTAGGCTTGGATGAGGAGATTAAAAGGCACTTTTGGGAGGGGTTGTATGACATCGTTAGTAGTATTCTGCCTTCCGAGAGGTTATTTATAGGAGGAGATTTTAATAGTCATATTGGGTCGTCTGCAGGTGGTTATACTGAGGTACAAGGCGGCTTTAGTTTCGGGGAGCGGAACGGAAGGGGCACTTCGCTGTTGGACTTTACCAAGGCATTCGATCTAGTGATTGCGAACTCTAGTTTTCCTAAGCGGGAGGAGCATTTGGTTACTTACCAAAGTTCGGTGGCGAAGACTCAGATTGACTATCTCCTTCTTAGGAGATGCGACAGAAGGTTGTGCGAGGATTGCAAAGTTATCCCAGGTGAGATTCTTGCGACGCAACATAGGCTTTTGGTGATGGACATTGCTATTATGATAAGAAGGAAGAAGAGGTTAGTATGAGGTCGCCCGAGGATTAGGCGGGGTGCCTTGACTGAGGATAAAGCCCAGGAGTTGGTAGGAAGGTTATCGGCAATGGGAGCTTGGAGAAGTAGTGGGGATGAAAACACTATGTGGTCGATGACGGCGGACTGTATAAGAAAGGCGGCAAGAGAGGTGTTAGGGATATCTTCGAGATGCACCGGTGGCCACGAAGGAGACTGGTGGTGGAATGCAGTTGTCCAGGATAAAGTGGAAGCGAAGAAGGCGGCTTACCTGCGGTTAGTAGGGAGCACTGGATGGGAAGATAAGAGAGCAAACAGTGAGAGATATAAGGTTGCTAGGAGGGAGGCAAAGATGGCAGTTACGAAGGCTAAGACGGTAGCTTTTTCTTGTCTGTACGAGGAGATAGGTAATAAAGGCGGGGAGAAGAATCTATCCCGACTCTCTAAGGTGAGAGAAAGGACAACTCGGGATCTGGACCAAGTGAGGTGCATAAAAGATGAGGATGGAAAAGTTTTGATGGGGGATGACTAGATTAAGAGGAGATGGTAGACCTACTTTCATAAACTTCTCAATGAAGAAGGGGATCGGGATATTATACTAGGGGATTTAGGAAATGCCGACAGCCCACATGAGATAAGTGATGGTAGGGACATTGAGGTTGATGAGGTCATGGAGGAAATGTGTAATATGAGGAGGGGCAGAACTACCGGGCCAGACAAAATTTTGGTTAAACTTTGGATGTGTGTGGGTTGAGTAGGCTTGGAATGGCTTACTGGGTTATTTAATGTTATATTCAAGACTAATAAGATGGCTGAAGAGTGGAGGTGGAGTACAATGGTTCCGTTGTATAAGAACAAAGGCGATATCCAGAGCTGTAACAACTATAAGGGTATCAAATTACTGAGTCATACCATGAAAGCATGGGAGAGAGTGGTAGAAATGAGAGTGCGAATGACAGTGTCTATTTCAGAAAACCAGTTCGGGTTCATGCTGGGGCGATCTGCCACAGACGCTATCCACCTTATTAGGAGGATGGTGGAACAATATAGGGATAAGAAGAAGGATCTTCACATGGTGTTTATCGATCTAGAGAAAGCGCGACAGTGTTCCTAGGGAGGTCTTATGGAGATGCTTAGAGGTTAAAGGGGTCCCGATTACTTACATTAGGGTGATTAAAGACATATACGATGGATCTAAGACTCGGGTTAGGATAGTAGGAGGAGACTCCGAGCATTTTCCAGTTGTTACGGGGTTGCACCAAGGGTATGCGTTCAGCCCTTTCCTATTTTCCCTGGTGATGGATGCCTTAACGCATAATATTCAAGGGGAGGTACCATGGTGCATGCTATTTGCCAATGACCTAGTCCTAATTGATGAGACAAGATGTGGCATCAACGAGAGGCTAGAGGTTTGGAGACAGACCCTTGAGTCTAAAGGTTTCAGGTTGAGCAGGACGAAGACGGAATATCTCGAATGCAAATTCGGGCCAGAGCCGTCGGACGCGGGAGTGGAAATGAGGCTTGACTCTCAATTCATCCCTCATAGGGGTAGTTTCAAGTACATTGGGTTAGTTATTCAGGGGACCGGGGAGATCGACGAGAATGTCACACACCGTAAAGGGGTGGGGTGGATGGAGTGGAGGTTCTCAATGAGAGTCTTGTGTGACAAAAGAGTACCACCATTACTAAAAGGTAAGTTTTATAGAGTAGTGGTTAGACCGACCATATTGTATGGGACCAATTTTTGGCCGGTTAAGAACTCACACTTCCAGAAGATGTAAGTAGCAGAGATGAGGATGTTGAGGTGGATGTGTGGGCATACAAGGATGGATAAGATTAGGAATGAAGATATTCGAAAGAGGGTGGGTGTGGCGCCCATGGAGGACAAGATGCGGGAAGGAAGACTTAGATAGTTCGGGCACATTCAGAGGAGGAGCACAGATGTACCGGTGAGAAGTTGTAAGAGACTGGCGGTGACGGCCACGAGGAGAGGTATAGGGAGACCTAAGAAATATTGGGGAGAAGTGATCAGGCAGGACATGACGTGACTTAGGATTACTGAGGACATGGCCCTTGACAGGGATTGTGGAGGTCGAGCATTAAGGTTGTAGGTTAGGGGGAAGTTGGGAATATTTCTACAGCGCGCAAGAGTGAGACTAGATAGTTAGGAGTTAGGCTTAGGATGCTACGGATCAGCTACTGATGCAGGACTCTGTATTCTAGATATTAGTATACTTTCCTCTTTCTCGTATTTCGTATATTCCTTATACTGTTGTTATTTAGTTATTTTATGTTATGTTGTGTATTGTATGTTATTTATTATGAGCCTATTGCTAGTACTAATATATCGACAGTTGTTTCTATCAATTGTTTCTTTCTTGAGCCGAGGGTCTCCTGGAAACAGCCTCTCTGCCCCTTGGGGTAGGGGTAAGGTATACGTACATATTACCCTTCCCAGACCTCACTTGTGGGATTATACTGGGTTGTTGTTGTTGTTGTTGCCCATAGTAAGTGTCAATGTCGACCCTTTATCACTACTTCTTCGAGGTTAGACTGGATACCTACTGGGTACATGTTGTTTATGTACTCACGCTACACTTCTACACTAAATGTGTAGGATATGAGGCATGTGCGTCTAGAATTCAGTCAGGTGCGCACCCCCTTTTGCCCCGAGTCTTAATGGTGAGCTGCTTTCTGAGGTCGTTCTGCAGCACCCGCAGCCACCCTTTTGTGTTTACTTTCTGTCTACTCTATTTCAGACAGTATCATACTGTTTTGTATATTCTAATAGTTCTCATACACTTATGACACTAGGTCTTGGAAATATTCTAGTAAATATTTGATGGATTTTGAGTATTTATTTCACCATACTTGCTCTTTTATTAGTTTACGCTTTACTTTATTAAATTTTTCACTCTTTAATTACTTAATAATTAAAAAAAATCAAAACTACTTTGAAATTATTAAAAAGAATAAATACATGGTGTGGCTTACCTAGCGGCCATATTGGGCGCCATCACGACTTACAGGAAAAAATAGGTCGTGACAAATAATATCGCCCACCGGTGTAGATACGTAAACAGGTGAAACTAATGACTTGCGGGCATATCCAAACAAAGAGCAAAATATGATGAGACATACGAATATGTGGAACCAAGGTCAAATAATATAGAAGCATCCATGTGGCATACAGAGACAATAGTTGTGATCATTGTGTTTGAAGCAATGACATATGGCCTCGCAAAAATAACATTGAATCGAGACTGGCCACCACTTGATCAGCCTCCCCCTCGAGGGCGACCTCTGGCTGCCTGAGCCCCATCCCAAGCTGGCAGGGCAGGTGGTGAAATAACTAGTGCAGGAGTTCTAACTGACTCCTCTACTGAACTGGACCTCCCGAAAGGCAGGGACAATGTCTTTTTACATGATCCAAATCTCCACACTCAAAGCAACCCTCTCTAAAATGTCGACAATTACCGAGGCGGACCCCTAGAACCAGAATAACTACCAAAAAACCTGGTAGAGATGAACCCTGAACTGATGGTGGAAGAGAGAAACTATGAGCTGGAAGTGCACTAAGAGATGACTGACCCGGTCGAGAACTATATGAACCATGGTTAGCTGATGTGCCATGATGAACTGGACGAGCCATCTAAGCGGACCTATAAGGTCGATCCCTATTGTGGTAGGGATGCTCCTTGCATAAACACCGTTGGAATTCCCGGACCACGAGGCCTATTGGCCTCCCTCTCCTGAATACAGACCATCTTTATCCATCGAGCACTATGAACCACCTCGTCGTACTTAGCACCTGCTATATTTCCTAGAGTCATAACAAAACACAAATGGTGGTTGAGGCCATTAATGAACCTCTTAATCCTCTCCCTCTCAGTGAGTACCAACCAAACCACATGAAGAGCCAATTCTAAAAACCTCATTACATACTGGGTCCACAAGTCCTCCTGACATAGCTGCTCAAACTGTCTAAGCAGTTCCTCCCTATGGGTCTGTGGCACAAACTTCTCCAAGAAGAGAATGGAGAAATCATGCCATGAAAGTGGTGCTACACCAACTTGCCTGCTCCTCTCATAATTCTTCTGCTATTTGAAGGCTGCCCTGTTCAGCTGAAAAGTAGTAAATGAGACCCTACTATTCTCCAAAATACCCACTGTCCGAAGAATCCGCTGGCATCTGTATAAGAAATCCCAAGCATCTTCTGAATCAGCCCCACTGAATGATGGAGGCTTGAGCCTTAAAAACCTCTCTAGTCTCTTATACTCCTTATCATTCATAATAGGAGCCACTTGGGCCTAAGCAACTGCAATCGGCTGGACTAGTAGTACCTCCGATATCTGAAGTCCCTGCACTACCTGCTCTAGAGTATGGGTGACGAGAGTATGAGTACCTCCCCCAGCCTGAGAAGTGGCTGGTATGGTATGAACTGAAACCACCCGATCAAGGCTAGAGAAAATAGTCAATATCTAGGCAAAAGCCTCCTGAAGGCCTGGAATCACAATAGGCATAGCTGGTGCCTGAGCTGGTCCTACCGGCTCAACTATATTTGGAATCCGTTTCTGAGCTGGAGAAATTGGTGGGTTTATAGGTGTTGCTCTAGCTGCTATACTAGCTACACCTCGGCCTCTACCATGACCCCGACCTCTACCATGGCCCCGATCACTCGTGTCCCTAACTGGTGGTACTGGTGGATGACCGTCCAATCCGATAGCAGGTGTTCTCACCATCTGTAAGAGAATATAAGAACACAAGAAAGTGAAATTTTTCCTAAGGGTTCGGCAGCCTCTCAAAGATAAGTACAAACATCTCCGTACCGATCTACAAGTCTCTACTAAACCTGCTCATGCCTCGTGAGACCTATGTAACCTAGGCTCTGATACCAACTTGTCACGACCAAAAATCTCACATGTCATAATGGCGCCTATCTCAATACTAGGAAAGCCGACAACATTAATAAATCACAGAATTTCCTTAAGTTTGAAAACATAATAAATAATTTTTAAGAGAAAATCTCATAAATAGTGATACAAAATACTGTGTCTGTATACAATACACTCCTAAACTCTGGCGTCACTGAGTATATGAGCATCTAAATAACAACATAATTCGACTGATAAAACACTGTCTAGAAATATAGGACAATACAAATAAGTGAAAGGAAAGAGAGTCAAGGTCTGCGGACGCCAAGCAACTACCTCGATAGTCTCCAATATATCAATCTACAAAATCTAGCAACCGTCGTATCCGGAAGTACTGGATTTGCACACGAAGTGTAGAGTGTAATATGAGTACAACCGACACAATGTACTCAATAAGTAACAAGACTAACCTTTGGGTTGTAAGTAGTGACGAGCTCAACCGGTACAATCCAATTATAAAAATAACAGTACTGAAATATAGGCATGCTTTCAAGTTTAACAGTTAAACTTAAGACAAGTAAAATAGACCAAATATGAATTAAATGATAAATTTGACATCTCTATATCTATATCCAATGAACATGCCGAATATGATACAACACATTGAAAGCCTCACATACTCATACTCTCAGTACTACGTGGGGCAGATCCAGCCCAGGAAAGATCCATCCCTCAATAAAAATAGCAACTGATAGTCAGTCACTCTGTACTGTATAGGGCAAATCCATCTCACAGAAGATCCATCCCCAAATATAAATGCTTAGGGCAGATCCAGCCCAAGAAAATCCATCCCAAATATTAAGTCAACTACGCTCACTGTGGGGGGATGCAGATTCCGGAGGGTCTCCTTCAGCCCAAACGCTATGATAAGCCAAATCCAGTCATAAATAAATAAAAATATGCTACGGCGTGGAACCCGATCCCATAATTATCAATCACAATCAGGCCCTCAGCCTCACTCAGTCATTAATATCTTCAGTCTCTCGGGCTCACAATGTCATGAAAAATTAGCTCGACATGATGATATAATGTATCAATGAATGAAAATAGAGACCAAGATATTATATGTAAATGATAGATGTAACTGAGTACATAATAATTCAATAGCAAAACGACCTCTGTGGGTCCCAAAATATTGACACATAACCAAAGTATGATTTTAACATGAGTCTCGGCTCAATTTCTCTAACATGTGAAGGATATGTGGATAATGACATGATTATTTGACTATGAAACTCCACATAATCAATTAAGTCACAATTTCTACGGTGCACGCCTACACACCCGTCACCTAGCATATGCATAACCTCCAAACCAATCATATAACAAGTAATTCGGGAATTTATAACCTCAAAATCTAGTTTAGAAGTGTTACTTACCTCAAATAATAAAATTATCTATTTCAATAAGCCCTTATCTCGTGAATTGGCCTTAGAATGCCTTGAATCTTGTCACAAATAATTCGATACAATCAACACGAGGTATAGGAATCAATTCCATATGAAAATACTAAATTTTGCAATAAAATCTGCAAAGTCAACTCAAACGTCAACAATGGAGCCCACATCTCAAGAACCCAATAAAAGTTTCAAAATATGAATGCCCATTTGACCACGAGTCAAACCATACCAAATATACCAAATTCCGACATCAACAACCCTCTAAATCCTAAATTCTTATTTTCAAATTCGTAGGCCCAAATTTTCGAATTACATCTTAAAATCACGCAATCTAGTCAGAATTTCAATGATAATTCAATATTTTTGATTAAAAATTATCACAAGTGACTTACTGATGAATGATGAAAAGTGCAAATTTTGAGTATATTTGCAAATTAATTCTTGTGTGAGCTGCGAGAATTTATGTGGTTTTCAAAGTGAAATATACTCATTATGTGTTTTTTATATGTAGGAACGAGTTTGAATGGTAAATGATCAAAAGATGACAATTCAACACAAAAAAAATGTAAAGAATTGGGAGCTCATCCAATTTCATGCGTGGAATAAAAATAGATGCGAAAAAGGAGAAAAATGAAAGCCCAAAATAGTGAAGCGAAGGCACGGATGGCTTCGCGAACTAGAAAATTGCAAAAGTTGAGTTCGCGCGCTGCACGAAAGTTGACGCTCCCTCCAGCTCTCCTATCCGAAGTTGGATTGAAAACTTCCGACCCTCATCAACCCTAGGTCATATAAATACATCCTAAAACACCACTTTGAAGGGGGAGAAGATTTTAGGGATGAAAGAACACTCTAGGAAGAGAAGACTTTAGGGAGGCAAGAATACGCTAGGAGCAAGGAGGAGAAGGATTCAACTCCATATTTTTCCCTCTTTCTTCCTATATTTCTATTATTAGTTATGAATTCTAGTATTGTAGTTTTGTATACTATTATGAATAGCTAATTTATTATCTAGGGTTTTGATAGAACCTTTTGTAGGATAAATTCTTGTGATGTTTTTATATAATTGAGCCGTTGTATTTCTCTACTTGTTCAACTATGTGTTTATTGTGGTTGGTTGAACAGCTCTCAATCGACAATGCCTATAGAATACGTAGCGGGAAGGATTCCGACAATTAGGGAAATCATAACTCTAGACCTCCTTAATCTTTTCTCCAACACGTAGTATGTTTAGTTGTTAATATACTACTTTAATTATGTGACGACCCGACCCGTTGTCTCATGTGTTATTGCTCTGATTCCCCCTTTTCATGGTTCTTCATGTTTCGTTATCGGTATGTGGTGTGTTAGAGTTGATTTGGATTGGTTTTGATAAGAAACGAGACACTTAGTCTCTTTAAGGAAAGCTTAAGTTGGAAAGGTCAACCGAATGTTGACTATTGAGTTAGAGGGCACGAATGTGATTTTCGGTGATTCGATTAGCTTCGGGGGATGAATTGTGACTTAGGAGCGTGATCGGAATTGATTTTGGAGGTCCGGTGTAGAATTAGGCTTGAATTGGCGAGTTAGTATTTTGGCGAAATCCGGTTGATAGGTGAGATTTTGAGCCGAGGGTCAGAATGAAATTTCGAAAGTTGCAGTAGCTCTGTTAGGTGATTTTGGAGAGGTGTGTAAAGTTTCAGGTCATTTAGAGGTGTTTTGGTATGGCTTTTGATCGAATGTGCAATTCAGAAGTTTTTAAGAAACTTATGCTTGAATCTGATGTGATTTAATGGTTTTAGCGTTGTTTGATGTGTTTTGAGGGTTGGAATAAGTCTGAATGAGGTTCTAGGATGTATTGGTGATTTTGGTTGAGGTCCCGGGGGCCTCGGGGTGAATTCGAGTGGTTAAACGAGAGTTTTGAAGTTTGCTTCAGGTTTGTTGTTGTTGTCATATGGTATTTTCGCTTATGCGGAAATGGACCACAGAAGTGGGTGAGTCATCGCATAAGAGGTCGGTGGTATGGTAGAATAGTTCCACAAAAGCAGACCCTTTTCGCATCAGCAGGTCTGTAGGAGCGAGTGAATAACCGCAGAAGCGGTCTTGGGTAATCTGCAGAAGCGGAAAATGAGTCGCAAAGGCGGAAGTTGGATTTTAAATGAAAATCCGCATAAGCAGTGTTTTGGCCGCAGAAGCAGTCCTGCATTAGCGGAAGCGGGACCGCATAAGCGAAGGTCGCTGGGCAGAAGGGCTTTATTTAATATTTCATCCGCGAGCTTATGTCATTTTTCCTCCATTGTTGAGCGATTTTGGAGCGGAGCTTGGGAGAGCAAATTGAGGAGGGATTCAAGGAAAACCGATTGGAGGTAAGATTTCTGAACCTAAAACTCATTTTTATTGTGAAATCTACCTAGAAATTCATAGAATTAAGCCTAAAATTGATGAATTAGGGCTTGGAATTTTGAGAATGTAAATAAGGATTTGAGGGAGCATTTGGACTCCGATTTTGGTAAATTTAATATGTACGGACTCGTGGCGAGACAAGGAATCCGGTAATGTGAGTTTTGTAACTTTTTGAGATGTGGTCCCGGGACTCGGGTTTTGCAAGTTTCGAGATTTTTGCTATATTTTGATTGTTTTCGATTGGGTATTATTCCCTTGGCATAGTGTGATGTATTCACTCTGCTTTTGGTTGGATTCGACGCACGAGGAGGCCAAATTGAGGGGAAAAGGCGTCGCGAGCTTGAGATTTTTCCAGTTCGAGGTGAGTAATACTTGTAAATGATATTCTGAGGGTTTTAAACCCCAGATTTGCACATAATAGTGATGCATTGAGGTGACTTGCACACCGGATAGCGAGCGTGGGGTAGAGCACCGTTGGGGATTGTGACTTGGTCCGTCCCGATTGATGAAATTACTGCGTATTTGACTGAAACTACTTGTTATCATCATGATTTGGACTGATTGCCATGTTTTGGGCTTCGTGCCAATTATTTGAATCCTTTAGGGATTATTATCACTATTTCCATGATACTTGGCACGTTAAATGATTTCAGTCCTGAGTTAAACACTGTTTTGAAATGTCTAGTCATACTTCTAAGGTTTTAAAACTTAAAGTACATTTCTAACGTTTGGAGCTGAGAACTATTACTTGACATCACCCTAGTGGCTCACATGCATATTCTGGACTGAGGATGGATCGGGCTGCACGCTGCAGCGGTGTGATATTGATATTGCGCTTGGGCTGTAGGAGCCCCTCCGAAGTCTGAACCCCCACAGTGAGCGCGGGTACCCAAACGGATCGGGTTGCGCGCTGCAGCGGTCATGTGCATTGCATTGCATTCATGCATTGGTTCCTGTTTGTACTACGTGTCATGACATTTAGCACTCTCATATCATTG
>MU721004.1:169101-183608 GCA_026770625.1 Nicotiana glauca
TCTGTATTTATCCTCGAGAGGCTGCAGAACCTTTAGGAAAAACTTCATTTTCTTGGAATTCTTGTCGTGCGTACTTGATTCAGCTTGAGATATAACTCTTAAATTCCTTCCACACGCCTATATGCGCACGTGAGCGCTCAGTATTATATGTGCCTTGATGGCTTGTGATTCCTTGATCAAGGGGAGAGATGTGATCTCCGTGAGTTTGATGTTGGGCCAGTCTGGAGGACTTGAGGCCGGATCTTTGCCTATGGCTTGAGCACCGAGGTGCTGATTGTGTGAGCAAGTGTTTTGAACTTATTTGTTTGGTATTGTCCCTATTAGCCGGAATGGCGGTTTGGTATTCATATGATGAGTATGTTAATACTGCGAGATATATCTATATGACTTGGTAGTGACGATGAAGTCTGCTGGATAACAGATGGACTGTTAAGTGATTCGATTCCTATTGTGATTCGATGTGTAGCCCGAATATGGGCGCGTGAAGAATATTATCGTGTCTCCTAGTTGGGGAGGGTAGTGTATGAGTTCAGACCCAGGAAGACTAAATGACTATGTAACGTATATGATGGTGGAAGGCATGATGAAATACTAAATTGAGGCGAAGCAGGTGGGTTATCTCCTGCGGAGTGTTCTTAAGTGGTATGATCCTTATGTGTATGTTAGAAGATCTCATGTGTAATTGAAGAGTACGTGTTGAAATTTGAAAATTCGAGTCGCTTAAGAAAGTGGACTCAACCAACGTGGGGATGAATGCAAGAATTGCAGAGGATTTCAGTACTAGATGATCTGTGTTTTCACAAACTTGTAAATTATTTGAGTTTAATCTCACTATGGTATTGTGGAATCATTAGAGTAAAAGTGTTATGAGTTGTTGAGTGTGTCTTGATATATGGCTTCGAGCCAAGTTGGGGGAGATGGCTGTTGATTAGTTGATTGCACTGTGATGTGCTATGATGGTTCTGGTCTGAGGCATGTTGGCGGATCAGTCCTGGTTGCAGAAAATGAGCCGAGGATGGCACGGGCGAAGCAAAATTTTGATAAAGGTTATATGGTGCTTCGTAGAGGTAAGGAAATAATAGGATGTCTTGAGCTGTTGTTGATAAAGAATACTCAGTGTATAGAGAAGAAAGGTGTTTGCTTGTATTGGAATGAGATCATATCCTGCGGTGTCAGAGTGCTAGTAAGGCACGAGAGATTCTGTTCGTTAAGTTAGGTAATTTGCAGTTTGAATAAGAGTGGATGACTCTCGAGAATGGTTTTAATTTGTTAAAGATTTACATGAGATAACCAGGTGTCTTAAGGTTGTGTATGTGGTTAGAGATTGTGTTTTTATTGGGGAAGGTCAAGACTTGTAGTATTTTTATGTTGCTTATGGGATCCTATGTATCGGCATCTGGGAAGTAATGGTAACGAATTCAGAGTCGTAGAAAGCTCTTCGGGGTAAGGTATTCTGGAATGTGGTATTTTTGGGATCAGTTGAGAGAGTATCCAGTGGCATATGGGTCTTAGACAGTATGGTCTTATGTTCGAGTCTCGTGTGGTAAGCCTGGATTTAAGCATTGTGACACTACAGCGAGGTAGAGATATCAAGTTGATGATGAATCAGAAGGGAAATTAGATAGACGGAATAGCTTGATGGTAGACCGAACCGGAATGGTAAAGATATGATTAATTCTTTGTGTGTGTTCGAGGCAATGAGTTCGTATAGGTATTTTGCAGCAAGTCTCTTGAGTTCTGACAGCTTGTTTAGCTTGGCCTAGTTAGAAGGATTCAGTCCTGACAGTTTAGCTTGTACAAATGGAATTGGCATAGATGTCCTTGTTGGGTTTTACCGTGGTTTGAAGATGAGTATATTTTCTATGGGTATGCGAAGCATGGAGTGTGTAATGATTTTTCTTCTAAATGGGATCAATGAAAGTTCTTAACTAGTTGAGGGCGTCGATGTCTGCAGCGCGGAAGGGAGATAAAAGTTCTCATGTTACCCTTGGAGGGTATGGTATATGCGACATGTTGTAGAGGACCGAGACTGGCGTGTGCGAGGTTTCGGTTCAGTTCTGAAAGGAAGTTCATAAAACCCTTAGGCAACGGGTAGCCTCAGATGACCAAGGAAATGATACTGCCAATTGGAAATAATTTGACAAGAGTATACGTCTCAGGAAAAGGGTAGTGTGATTAAACTGATGATACTTCGGAAGTATTGCGACACTTTCTTGCTAAATCGACTGCTGATATTTAAGTCTGTTTGATGGCACAGGAGAATTTTAAAATATCTTTTATGGAATGATAGGGTACTCGAGGTGTAATATGTATTCATACTGCGGGATTTTGGATCAGGTACAGTGATTCGTGTGCTATATGGAGTTGGAGACTGGGAGTTCTCAGGTTCAGACTGTGTAGCAGTTGTGAATAGTGTGTATTGGTACCGTTAGCGGCTATTGGGATTTGGGAGCCCGATTGGATCTTTCTTTGCTTGATATATTAGATTTTAGATATGATGTTAGGGTGTAGACTGATTGTCTCAGTGTTGGGTTATTCTAGACTATTGAGCTATGGGTTATGTCGGAAAATGACACAGGTTGCGTGGAGGAGTGCGTCAGATTATATTCTAGCAGAGTGGTTGTATTCCAAAGACCAGTGGACAGCTGGGAAGGATTTCTTTTCTTAATTGGGCCTTCGTGGCGTATGTCAGTGCAGAGGTTTCTACCATTGATTCAGTTTTGGTATTGAGGGGCTTTTTCGGATGCATTTCTTGTGGCCGGGCATGTCGTCGGGCGAGATTGTGGACTGCGGTAATTATTTGGTGCCGGGCACCGTATCGTATGGCTCCGGCAGGAGTTATAGTAGTGGAAGGATCAGCTTCATGCTTCTTGATATTGAGTTCGTTGGCAGGCCGAGGTGGCTATATATTTAGCTTAGAGTTAGCTTGGTTGGCCTCGAGTTGCATTGTTGAGGGATAAGTTGATTCGATCATTCTTCAGCTTGTTAGTGATCTAGAGAGATCTATGAGTTGCTCTTCTATGCTGTGAGACGTTATGATTAGTTGGATATGGGCACATGTGGTGCGGTTCTATTGAGGATTCATAGAGAAAGTCGAGCGGGAAGAGTAATTGAGTGTTGCTCGGTAAGTGGAGTATTGGTTATGATCTATCAGGTTGCGTGTTGTATGTTATTTGTTTCACCGTGGGTGTAATGGATTGCTTGGTTTCAGACATCAATTTGTGCGCGGCTGTCTATTTGAGCATGGCGACTTGAGGTGTTCATGCGTAACAGCGTTTGGATAGGATTGCGCATTGTGGCGAGGCCACGTGAAGATATGACCCTTCGAGGTAGATTCAGGTATTATATATTTCTACGATGTGAGACGGGGTCTCCGCTTCGTTTTGTAATGGTATTGATGAACTTGAGGTACAACTCTTTCGTTTGAGTCATTTTTAGGATTTGAGTATATTCAGATCGTTTCTTATTGGTGCGTGTAGTATGCAAGTTGTGGCTTAGGCCTATATTGAGGTGTCATATCACCAGAGTGGTGTGTTGGATTCGAGGTGGTCGTTGGAGTCATTAATGAATACGAACGGCTTTGATTTCAGCTTATTGGAAGGATAATATCGAGGTTCGGTTCGGAAGTCTGCTGTGGTATTAGTCAAAAGGGAAGTGGCTTCATGAATGGTTGATCTAAGAAATGGTTACGGTTTGCTGCGTGTTTCATTTATCGTTGGCAGTATATGAAAGTGTTGGAATGAGACTTTAGCTAAATAAGAGGTTTTGTATCGGTATTTGGGTTGTGGTGGGTAACTACCGTGAATGGACATTTTCCTTTCGAGTGTTTGGATTATGTGTTATATCGTATGGTTTCACCGGAGGTTGCAATTATGGGTTAGTATAGCTGGTTCGGGACTATTCAAAGTATGGGCATGAGGTTGTATTGATGGTTTCAGAAGTGAAAAGGTAGTTCTATGGTTTATGGGCTAGAGTGGAATAGGTAATTTCAGCTATATTGTATTTTCGGACCTATGTGAGATAGGGTGACAAGGGATCACCCCGGGTATATGCTTGGTAAGGTCATTCAGCTATTGGATTGCTTCTAGTACAACTCTGGGTACACTCGAGGACGAGCGCTTGTTTAAGTTGGGGAGGATGTGACAACCTGACCTGTCATATCATGTGTTATTGACCAGTTTCCCCCTTTTCATGCTTCTTCATGTTTTGTTATCGGTATGTGGTGTGTTAGAGTCGATTTGGATTGGTTTTGATAAGAAATGAGACACTTAGTCTCTTTAAGGAAAGCTTAAGTTGGAAAAGTCAACTGAATGTTGACTATTGAGTTAGAGGGCTCGGATGTGATTTCCGATGAATCGGTTAGCTTCGGGGGATGAATTGTGACTTAGGAGCGTGATCGAAATTGATTTTGGAGGTCCAGTGTAGAATTAGGCTTGAATTGGCGAGTTAGTATTTTGGCGAAATCCGGTTGATAGGTGAGATTTTGATCCGAGGGTCGGAATGAAATTTCGAAAGTTGCAGTAGCTCCGTTAGGTGATTTTGGAGAGGTGTGTAAAGTTTCAGGTCATTCAGAGGTGTTTTGTTCAGGCTTTTGATCGAATGTGCAATTCGGAAGTTTTTAAGAAACTTAGGCTTGAATCCGATGTGATTTAATGGTTTTAGCGTTGTTTGATGCGTTTTGAGGGTTGGAACAAGTCTGAATGAGGTTCTAGGATGTATTGGTGATTTTGGTTGAGGTCCCGGTGGCCTCGGGGTGAATTCGAGTGGTTAAACGAGAGTTTTGAAGTTTGCTTCAGGTCTGTTGTTGCTGTCATTTGGTATTTCCGCTTCTGCGGAAATGGACCGCAGAAGCGGTTCCACAAAAGCGGTTCCGCAGAAGCGGGTGAGTTGTCGCATAAGCGGTCGGTGGTATGGTAGAGTAGTTCCGCAGAAGCGGACCCTTTTCGCATTAGCGGGTCCGCAGGAGCGAGTGAATAGCCGCAGAAGCGGTCTTGGGTAATTCGCAGAAGCGAAAAATGAGTCGCAAAGGCGGAAGTTGGATTTTAAATGAAAATCCGCATAAGCGGTGTTTTGGCCGCAGAAGCAGTCCCGCATAAGCGGAAGCGGGGCCGCATAAGCGAAGGTCGCTGGGCAGAAGGGCTTTATTTAATATTTCATCCGCGAGCTTATGTCATTTTTCCTCCATTGTTGAGCGATTTTGGAGCTTGGGAGAGCAAATTGAGGAGGGATTCAAGGAAAATCGATTGGAGGTAAGATTTCTGAACCTAAAACTCATTTTTATTGTGAAATCTACCCAGAAATTTATGGAATTAAGCCTAAAATTGATGAATTAGGGCTTGGCATTTTGAGAATGTAAATGGGGATTTGAGGGAGCATTTGGACTCCGATTTTGGTAAATTTGATATGTATGGACTCGTGGCAAGACAAGGGTTTCGATAATGTGAGTTTTGTAATTTTTTGAGAAATGGGCCCGGTGCTCGGGTTTTTCTAGTTTCGAGATTTTTGCTATATTTTGATTGTTTTCGATTGGGTATTGTTCCCTTGGCATAGTGTGATGTATTCGCTCTGCTTTTGATTGGATTCGACGCTCGAGGAGGCCGAATTGGGGGGCAAAGGCGTTGCGAGCTTGAGATTTCGCCGGTTCGAGGTGAGTAATACTTGTAAATGATATTCTGAGGGTTTGAAACCCCGGATTTGCACATCATAGTGATGCATTGAGGTGACTTGCACGCCGGATAGCGAGCGTGGGGTAGAGCACCGTTGGGGATTGTGACTTGGTCCGTCCCGATTGATGAAATTACAGCGTATTTGACTGAAACTACTTATTATCATCATGATTTGGACTGATTGCCATGATTTGGGATTGGTGCCGATTATTTGAATCCTTTAGGGATTATTATCACTGTTTTCATGATACTTTTCATGTTAAATGATTTCATTCCTGAGTTAAACACTGTTTTGAAATGTCTAGTCATACTTCTAAGGTTTTAAAACTTAAACTACATTTCTAACGTTTGGAGCTGAGAACTATTACTTGACATCGCCCTAGTGGCTCACATGCATATTCTGGACTGAGGATGGATCGGGCTGCACGCTGCAGCGGTGTGATATTGATATTGCGCTTGGGCTGTAGGAGCCCCTCCAGAGTCTGAACCACCACAGTGAGAGCGGGTACCCAAACGGATCGGGCTGCGTTCCGCAGCGGTCATGTGCATTGCATTGCATTCATGCATTGGTTTCTGTTTGTACTACGTGTCATGACATTTAGCACTCTCATATCATTGGCATCCATGCTACTTCTTGCACTGTTTACCAGACGCCCTGGTGTGAATTGTTAGTGGAGTGCTGTGCCCGAGGGGCTGACTTATGTGCTGACTTGCACTGTCTGATTACGCATTCATTTGCTTAACTGTTGGAAAGGATATTTTCAAAAGAGGTTTTAACTGAGCCCATATATTTTCTAAAGGATTTTTACGGTTTTACTGTTTTCTCAAAGGGTTGCACTGTTCTATACAGCATGATGGAGTGCCTTACGTGATTTCTTGCTGCTCAGCTATTATTTACTTTTATTACTCACTGAGTTGGAGTACTCATTTTACTCCCTGCACCTCGCGTGCAGTTGCAGGTATTGTTCACCCGGTAGCGGATTATTAGCTGATTGAAGGTATTACTATTGAAGCTGAGCAAGGTGACCGCCAGCGTTCGTGGCATCGGACGTTGTCTTTAGAATTCCAAAATTTATTTCTTGTATATTATTGGCCCTGTAGTTGTGTCTAAGTTTTCTTTAGATGCTCGTGACTTGTGACACCCCAGTCGGGCTGTGTTGGGTTGTAAATATCAGTTATTAATGCCATTAAGTTGTATTTCCTCTTCATTATGTTTAATAATTGTTAAAGAGACGATTTGGGTTAGTTGGCTGGCCTTGTCTTTACGAGAGGCGTCATCATGATCGGGTTTGGAAATTGGGTCGTGACAAATTGTTTAGTTAATTAGATATACGAATCTTAATATTTATAACTAGTAATTGTTCGAGCTTATCTTAATGATATTTCACAACTGTAGCTAAGCCTTAGTTCTCTATGGGATTCGACTCCGGACTTGTACATCGGATTATATTTGCAACTACCGCTTAGTCCTTTTTATAAGGCATAGTTGGGCGTGATAAAATTTTGGCGTCGTTGCCGAGGAACTAACGGTATAGCTGTAAGTGTACATATTACTAGGTTTCAAGTTTGAACTTCTATTTTTATTTTTTTGTATTTGATTTTTTTAAAATTTTTTTTTACTTGTTAATTTGAGAAACAAGACATCTTGAAATTATGAGATTTTTGATGTTGGTAATTCTAGTTTTGATCCTCCTTATGCATATTGTGGAGGAAAACACCCATGGCAAAATTATCAAAATATTCTCGAGTTATGTGCATCAACTCAATCTTATGTGTGGAATGTGTGTGATATGTGTGTTGGTCAAGATAGTCACTTTCATGATTGTGCTTATATTTCTTATCTTCCCCCAACCCCTTACTATGATGGTTTTACCTTTTCTGGTGAAGTTAATAGGAACGAAGAACCCAGGGAAGCTGACTTGAAGGAGATCAAAGATATGTTAAAGCTAACCAATGATATGTTAAAGTGCCTTGTGGAACAAAATAGTAAAAGACAGCTGTAGATTGAATGGCAAGAGGAAACTATTCATAATTTGAAAGTTCTAGCGAGTCAACTGGTTGAAGATTTTAATGCTCAACAAGCCAATATTGTGAATAGTATCCAAGAAGAGCTTGAATTAGTAGAACACCAACAATCAATCAAATTATAATTTGAGGATGCCGATGTATTAAAAGAGATACTAGTGTCAACCAAAGGATATTGAGGATATATATTTAGTTGGCTCTAGTATCATTTGTGTTGAGGATGTTGACAGTCCCAATGTTCATGCAGGTGAGTGCATTGGTCCACACTCCAAGCAATTCTCCACATTGTGTTTGGATGATGATATAGAAATAGAGTCATCTGAGCCACTTGAGGAGTCAAGGAATGAGAAACAATGTGCCTACATTGTGAAATTATTCTTGCCAAAAAGTCAGGACTACACATCATCTAAAAGCCAAGAAGTGAAAAATACTACATTGTTTTATTTGGCCAGTTAGATTTATTCCTCCACCCTTGGAGCATAGCCGAAAACTTGATGCCAAATTGGGAGTTCAATTCATAAGCTTGAGGTGGAGACAAAAATTGATTCACATCGTGCCGTGACATTAAATCAAGCGCTTGTTGGGAGGCAACCCACCTTTACTATTTTCTTTTATTTATTTTATTTTTTGTATTTTAATTGTACTTTTTTTGTAGTGTCGATTTTTTATTTTCTTGGAGCATGGAAAGCAAAGCTATTGGAAGGATGCAACAACAAACTAGATGGTTGGAACTAAGTGTGAGGTACCCGCACGAAGAACCAGGCCTGGGAGAAGTCTGAGTACCCTATGAGCTGCTAGTGCTTCGGCCTCTAGCCTACCAGGGAGTTTGTTTTAACCTCTTATTAGTTATGGTGTGCATTAGGGACAATGCACAATTTTAAGTGTGGGGCGAGGAGGTTGTCTGGGTGACTTTTTATGCTATTTTAGTTGTGTTAGTTTAATTAAATTTTTGTTATTTAAAAAAATAAAAAAATAAAAAAATTGGATTTTTCCTTACGACGGATCTCCTGGACAACTTTCTTGAGGGATTAAGGTCCAATGAAAAAAAAATCCAAAAATATATTTTTTAGTTAGTCGTAGGTAGATAATAATCTCCATTGGTTTTTCTTTTGGCATTGGTTCTTTTCCAAGGGATGTAACTTGAATCAGGTAGTTTTTTTTTAAATATATATATATATATATATATATATATATATATATATATATATTAGGAAATCGAGGGAAGAGAACTTGAGTATATATGCTTTATGACATGTTTTATATCGGGGCTTAGGGCTGGAACATATGAACTAAGTACTTTCTTCATGATCTTTGTAATTACATGCATTGAAAATACTTGTGACTCTTCTAACATCCTGGCCTCAAAACTTGACTCTAATGCACTCCACATTATGACTCGCTCCTTGTGCCTACTCAAAAATCAAGGTCTCTACTAATCCTTTGAAAATCATATGCCCTCACCAACAAACCACATAGAAAAATTATTCCACACACTCAATATAAGTTCAAGTATTGTTTAAGGACTCAAATATAGAAAGAATTCGTTTACTCTCACAATGAAACTCTTATGCCACGCAAGTTAGTACCATAGGCTTTTCGCTAGTGTAAGTCTATACTAATTTAAGCTCGTAAAGTTCAGGATCAAATAGGACTTTATAGGTTATAATGTAGGCTATGGGACATGCAGGATATATTTGAAAAAATAGTGACTAGCCCTCCTAAGCACTTTAATACACTACACTTTACTTCACTTTTAAGCATACCTTCTTGTTATGACCAATTTGGTGTCTTGCCATGAAACCATGCACATTTACGCCCTTCTTCATTAATAACAACAACATATAGATATTTACTTGTCTAGACAAAGATATGGAGGTGTTATTCATTTTTTTTTTACTCTCCTTAATTTGGTATTTTCTGGCTAGTATTTTTTTTATACACAAGTGCTCCTTTTCGGCCTTTGTATGGTTCCAGTCAAAAGCTCCCCAATCACTTTATTTGGTCTTCTAGCTATTGAAGTTCTTTTGGAGCTAAAGGTACAACAAGATTTGATTAATAACAAAGGTGGTTCAGCTTGTAATATGGTTGCCAAAGTAAAGGTTTACAAGCTCAAAAGGGTTGACTACAGATAATATTAGCACTGGTAGGTGTTGATATCCAATTTTTCCTTGTATACTTTTTAATATACAAAATACTTTCAAAATAGCATATGTATGCATATATAAGTATGTCCAAACGTTTTATTGTTTTTCCTTAATTTTTAAAAGATTTTTAATTCAATTTATTGCCCTATTTTATTCAGAAAAGACCAATAATTATTTTCAAAATGATTATTTTAGTGATTCATTTATTGAATTATCATATTTATACTAAAATATAGCTAATATAATTTTTGTATATTTTTACAAATTTATTTAGTATTTTAAAGGCTAAATTTCATATAATTTTAATATTAGCCTCTTTTAGATTTAATTACGTTTACGTCTATAAAAATAGGTCCAATATTTTAAATTTGATAATTATGTATTATTAATCAGTTTAGTACCTTTAATTGATTTTTGAAAAGTATTCTACTATTTTTTATAAAATAAATAAGGGAAAAATGGCTATTTAAAATCTAGCCCAATTGTATTTCAATTTTAGCCTTATTTGAACCTCCAATTGAACCCAATTTTAATCCCAATTACTCAGCCCAAATCCTAGTCATACCTGACCCATGACTCAATTAAAAAAAACCCGCCCGGATTCCCATTTAATCCCAGTCGTTGAGCGATCAACGGCTCACATTAACCCTTTCCTTTTTTAATCTCGACCTACCCCCTAACCCTAACCATTTCACACCCTTAGCTGCCTCTGAATCCCTTTCTCTCTCAATTCTCTCTCAACCCCCTCTCAAACCCTAGCCGCCACCCTCAACTACCACCCTAAAACCGCCCAAATCAATGGCTTCCAAAACCATTGGAGGCTTGTATCCACCTCCCTAGGCTTCTATGTGTTCAAGTATCACGATTTTAAGGCTGAATCCTGGAAAATCTTGGTCCAGACCTTGGTCGATCTCAGATTTATGAATGTCTCCGGTCATCTTTGACCTTGCTCCGGCCATCCATGGCTATTCGAGTCTGATTTTGGACTCTCCCGCTTAGATCGATAGTTTTCAAAGCCTTTCTCACCTTTTGGAGTTCTTCTAAAACCCTAACCTTTAAGGTTCTTCTGATTTCTTTTAGGTCTGTTTCAGATTTGTGCTTTCTCTAAACTTCTGAACATTTTTTCAAAGTTTCTTTTAAAACGCTATCTTCAAAAACCCTTATTTTCCGATTTAGGTTTTGTTAAGTTATTTCGAAGCTTTCTTTGATTTTTTTTGACATGTTCTACTGCATTTCCTTATGTATGTCATGACCCAAACTGGAGGGCCATGACTAGTACCTGGCCATACTTTCCGAGCACCAACGTACATTTTATCTAACCTTCTTTATTATCTTTTAGGGTCGACGAGATCAATATAAATGGTAGACATGGATCATCGACAACCAACAATAAAAGATGATGACATGAACATACATAACATGGGATGACCAAAAAATCAAGAAACTATATATAAGGTACAAGCTACCACGCTACCATGAAAGACTATACAACAAAAACTAGCCGACAAGGCATACCAAACTGTACATGAGTCGACACCTGTCTATGAGCCTCTAAATGAACATAAGTGATGCAACATTGCCGGAACAGGGTCCCGACATACCATAATGTCTATAACAAAAATTCATACCAAGATCACGGCAAGTCCGAAGAAGAGATCTCGCTAATCATGGCTGAACTGGAAAACCTACTGTGATGGGGGAGCTGCGCTTGCCTATCTATCAGGACCTGCGGCACGACATGCAGCGTCTATAAATAAAAGGACGTCAGTACGATTAAAGTACTGAGTATGTAAGGCAGGGAACCATAAGTACAAACATTAATGTAAGTAGGGATAGAGAATATACAACCTTTAACATCTGGGTACCACTGAGGGTTACTGACATCAAATGAAGGATACATATGTATATATACATAAACTTTTAAAACATATGCCTCTGTGTACATCATCATTATCATATCATACCCGACCGTAATAGACTCGGTAACAACATACCTGGCCATCATAAGGCTTGGTAGAATCGTACACGGCCACGTGGAGCACGGTAAAACCCAACTGATCAGTGGTTGCACAATAGGTACCGTACTCGGCCGACTATAGCGCGGCTCGGTAGAGTAAAATAGATACATATATATAATACATGCTCGACTCATGGAATCCCATTCTAAACCTTTCAGAGTGATGTAATCTGTACACGTTATTAGAGCTAACTCTTCACCATGAACCTTATAAGAATCATGAAGTACCAACAACATTGACAACATAAGAAAAAAAGAAGCGACATCAACATCAATCGTTCCATAAGAGGGGAAACAATGTAAGTACTTCTAGCTTCTAAGAGTAGATTATCTTTGGAAGCTCGTTCTTTACATTATGTACAATCGGAGTCGTGCAAAAGAAGGAAAGGGATAGCCTCACATACCTTGTATATACTTCCCAACCTCAAGATATGCAAATTTCACGACTCCTTAGTCTACAATAGGAGAAATGACACTATCTTTAACGTTTAAGCATCGTAACTATTATGTACCGACCACAACCTATTTTACGATGAAACGGACAACACCTGCCCTATTTATATGACTTCCCACAAGTGAAAGTAATCACCAAACAGCCCAAACAACATCAATGATAATCATATTGAACCTCCCAAAATAGTCCACCAACCGATAACATTACTACCAAGCCTTTTAATATATATTTCACAAGTTCTAGCTTCAATGACTTAGCCGCAACTTAGATATTCTTAAATACATGTAGAGTAAGAGGTTCATTACCTTTATAAAGAAAGAAAAACTCCAATTTGACCTTAATTATCCACGAAATATCCCTCTAATGCTGCCACAACAACAAGGAAGCGAAACTAGCAATCAATTAGGGTTTTTCGGTACTAGAATCACTTTAGAAGGATTGAAATCACCTAGGGTTGATATTAAGAACTTGAGGGAGTATTTAAAGAACATAAACCCCCTTAAAAAAAAGCTCCCACACGAGCTGTAACAACACAAAAATGAGCAACAACAAGAAGAACAAAAAACTTACTAGCGCCACGGGATTCCCGACATTTGATTTGTGTTGTTTGCCCTTTGTTTGGGTCTTTAATCTTGAGAGAACCTTTAGAGGATGTTCCTAGGATTCTAAGGTCTGAATATAGTGAAACAAAATGACTTAAAACGGGTTTAAGGCATCATATATATATATATATATCCAAATATCTTAAACCGCCTAAGTGGGCCCCATAGAGAGGTGCTTGGAGAAGTCTCACAAAAATGCGAATATCTCTATACTTTGAGATCGTATCGACGAACGGTTTAATGAGTTGGAAACTAGACTCATAGATCTTCAATTTGGTGTTTAGATCACCCCATAATTCTAAGTAAATTGGGATAAAATCTTAGTAACATTTGACCTAATATTTAAGTAAAATTATACACCTAAGTTGCGACAACTTTTGTCGACTTTTGTCTCATAACTCGTTTGACTTCAAGACTTATGATACAGATATTATGTGATTCAAATACCTTAAAACACTACCTCTTGACTGTATTAAGAACCTATAGGTTTACCTGAAAATACGGATGACAACATCCTTGATTCATTTAACCATTCCTAGTGAAATTTTGATTCTTTCCTTGTCTCACCTTACTGATTTCCCTGTTTCTTGGTCTAATTTGAACACTTTCCTTTGAAACTTCGATCCCTACCTTTTCTACTCAATATGATTGATTCCCTTACCTTGGTTACATTGGTACTTGATTCTTACCGACATTTCCTGGATTAGGATCCGATGAACCAAGTCTCTATTACATATTGAGTACTTGTACTATGCTGAAATATATCCTTATTGTTATATTCAGCCTTATGTGATTTCTTTCCTTATTTAGTATTTTCATGTTACCGTTTAATTTTAACTCCTTAATTAAAGGAGGTACTTATACTGATTTGATTTTAATTAGTACATAGTTCCATAATTACCGCTAAACTATGATTCTTGCCTTATTTTGTACATGTTTTCAAACTATAAATACCTTGCTCTTAAACATTCTCTCCTGCTTTACTACTTCTACTGTGACCTATTTAGCTGGCTGAAAGCCAAAGCTATATTTCAAAATCCATCTACCTTGCCTTTACTGTATTTTGCTTCTTTGGACTGGTATGTTCTGATTAAAATTTCAGCATCACAGCAATATGTTTACTTAATACTTTTGCCTTCTTGTTTGCCTACTGCTTGTGTTTAATTCGGTACTTTATTCTAGCATGCTGTAATTTCTTTCTTCCTATTCTGAATCTATGTATTAAGTATCCTAAACCCCTAACCCAATGTGTTTGATATTGATGGTTTGTTTGAGGCATGACAGTATGAAGCATTGTTGTCCAAGACTAAAACTTGATTCCCCTAGGACCATAACCTCTATGTATTCTCCAGTATTGTGTGTTCTGGTGGGCTTATGGGCATGCCAACATCTTCTATTGTTATGCATGCCTAAAGCTGACCCTTGCCTAAGTATATAGGCTCTTTGCAATTTCCCAACCCCTGAACCCCTTTTGTATGAAATTATCAACTTGTTTATGGTTGTTTCCCAACACCCCTTTCGCTCTACTTTATTCCCTCAGAACTCTGTTTCTTCACTTGCACTCTCTCTTAGACTTAAGTTCTGCCCCCCCCCCCCCCC
>MU721004.1:188769-210703 GCA_026770625.1 Nicotiana glauca
GGGCTTCGTGGTTGTGCCCGGACCGTCGCGGGCTTTTAGGACCATTGGGCCCAGGACCGCTAGGACCGGCCCGCCAGGCCCGTTTAGACCGTTTAGACCGCGGGCCCGGTCCGGTCCCGGTCCCGGCCCAGCCCACCATACAGCCTTACTTCCAAATGTCATAAACTCAATTTTGCGATAAAAAGGGGGTGTGACAGCATGGCGACTCTGCTGGGGAGAATTAGGCTTTTACCATTTCAGACTATTATTGTGAATTTATGATCCTTTATTACTTGTTTAATTCCTTTAAGCATTCAATTCCCTTTTCAATTGCGCATTTGACTTGTCTTTTGTTTCTTTCCTTTTCTGCTTCCCTTTACTACTGCTTTAAATTATGGAACTGTTGTACTTACTGCTTTAAATTATGGAACTGTTGCACTTACTGCTTTCTTAACGTGCAAATACGTGACAACATGTCTTTAATTATTGCATAATTATGCTCAACATTATATTCCACTCGTGCCAAACAAATACCATAGTAACGCTTATAATGAGTGGTTGTGCTCTTCCAATATTATCACCCCCTAAATTCGGAAAAGGCATATTTACGGTAAAACTAGTCGATCAATGGTGTAGTCGACGGTTCCGTTCCTTTCCCCCTTGAGTTGTCCGCTCAAGGGTACCAGTCTAAAACCCCATAGAAACCTTACTCTGTTTAACTGTGCATGCATCATGGTTAAACCAATCCGAGTCAGTTATGTTGTCCATATAATGACTCTTTAAGATAGCCTTGTCCAAAGTCTACTGGGTTTCCCTAAACCCAAACGGACACTACCACGTTTTGTGCATTTATTTGGAGAGCTAAATGCTTTTATGCCAATTGTTGATATTAAATAGTCAAGTACAATGGGGGTAAGTGCCTAACCTTATTTGTCTTGCAGAAACATGAGGCTCGAAGTCCCAGATTCGGCATGGTCACCAACATCCACCAAAAACTGCTAAGCTGGTGGAAAGATTTTCACTCCAGTGATCAGACTCTTATCCGAAAATATTTGGAAAACCTACCTTCTCTCCTGGAAATCCAACCCAACAACAGGATCATAGAAGCTGCTACTTTGTTCTGGGATTGTGAGAGGTCTGTATTCCACTTTGGGGACATTAAAATGACACCCTTACTAGAAGAAATATGAGGATTGGCTGGTATAGCATGGGAAAATCCAGGTTTGTTAATGCCTGAAAACCGTAAGGGCAGGGGCTTCCTCAAAATGACGGGTTTAAAGAAGAATCTAGAACTGACATGCTTGAAAGAATCCTACATCCCTTTTGACTATTTGTACGAGAGATATGATCACAAAAAATCCTACCATACCTATCCTGACGAGTTTGACATCACATCATTGGGGCATATTCACCGAAGGGTCTTCGTCTTCATGATTTGTTTCTTGGGGATGATATTTTTTCCAACGAAGAAATCAAGGATCCATACCAGGCTGGCTATGGTAACTAAAACTCTTATGGAGGGAATTGGTGGGAAACCATTCACTATTGTTCCCATGATCATTGCGGAGATGTATCGAGCCTTGGAAAGGTGTCAACAGGGAGCCAAACACTTCGAGGGCTGCAATTTTCTACTCCAGCTCTGGCTCATGGAGCATCTCCAAAAGGGTGAATATTGATAAGAGATTCAGCGAGGGGATTGAGATGATCATATAGCCTTATATCATCCAAGGCGAATGAATTACATGCCCAATATATTCACTCAACCGAAAGACGCCAAGGGATGGGTAGAGCTGTTTGACAATCTAACTAAGGACCAGGTACAATGAATGTTCGAGTGGTTTTCGACGGAGGAGTTCATCGCCCGATCCAGAGATGCACCTTTCCTGATATTGATCGGCCTATGAGGAACATACCCTTACGTCCCTCTCCGAGTTATGAGGCAAGCTGGTAGGAAGCAAGTTGTACCCAAAGTCGACAAGATGAGTCACTTCCGAGCTGACTTCCAGGATGACGATAGTCTTTACAAGTACCAAGCTCAACATATGTGGCACTGCAAGATCGTCATGGGGAGGCATACCATCGAGCCAGATAGATACCACCCTGGTTGTGCCCCCTATTATTCAGGGTAGCTGGAGGATAAGCATGATGGCCTAGGCCAGCCTGGGTTTATTCAAGGTGACAGGATCATAGATGAAAAGGCCGAGGCACATGTAAAATACAATAAACTGCGCAAAAGGATTTGGGAATGTGAAAGCAAGAACCGTGAAATAAGAGAATCCAATCAAAAGTTAATTGAGGAATGGAAGGACATGACTGTCAGTGCCAACAAGCGACTAGGATACTTGGAGCGAGGCATAGTGGAGTTGGAGAAGAAATTTCTCAAGAGGGTCGAAGACTGCCAAAATGCTGAGGGAAATGAAGGCGGAAATCTAGTAAGAGCCTACCTATTGCGGGACTTCGCGAGTTGGGAAAGCTGTTCGATGGAGCCCAGGATGCCGAATCTGGGGAAGGTCCTTCTGGGACCAAATAGATAGGAGTTTTCTTCTTTTTATGAAATGTAATAAGACCAATGGCCATTAATGACTTTTATTTCCTATTATTTAGTGTCGATTTGGGATTCGTATTATTTTCTATCAATAAAATGAGGCATTTAGCATTCTGAGTTCTCCAAATTAATTTGTCACTAGGCCTACCTCAAGCACAAAGAGGTCCCCAAATTAGGACATGGTTTACATTCTACACTATGTGTTTAAATATCGCAACATTTTATTTATGACCATCATTAACTTGTTACCTTTTTGTTTTTACTTTTTGTTTATTTATTCCCCTACCCAAAGGTTAGTTCATGCACTCTGCCAACATCATCTTATTCCACGAGATCCAGGGGGCCTCCACCCACTCCTTCTCTTAGTCCTGTCAAAAATAAGAACAAAGGGAAGATGGAAGATTTGGACAACGCCAGAAAGGAGAACTCAACTGAACGGGTAGAGGTCACTCATGGTCATGGTACTCTGGTTCCTAAGGAAAATGCATCCCAACTTGAACAAAAGTTGCTGAAATTCCAAGAAGAACTTGATCAGGTTCGGAATCTAGCAAATCTTTCATTTCCCTCACCACTCCAGATGTTAATTTCCCAAATGCTCAGAACCCCACACCGCCACAAAATATCCCAAAGCCACAAAACCATCCCGCTCCTCACCACCACTGCAGCACCTGCCATACCTCAAATAACACCCTGCTACTCGCCCCAGAACCCTAAAACTCCATAAATGACCACTGCCACACCCACCATAACACCCCCATCTATGTGGAGACTATACCACACTCCACACAACCCATCTCAAACACACCCGAGCCTAATGATAATGACTTGTTCATCAGAAACCTGGCCGAATAACTTAAGAAATTGACTAGCTGAATTCAAGGCATTGAAGGAAGTAAGGGAATTGAATGGCTGAACTATGAAGATGTTTGCATACAACCTGATGTCGAACTGTCCAAGGGATACAAACCTCCTAAGTTCGAGATTTTTGATGGTACAGGGGATCCAAGGGTCCATTTGAGAACATACTGTGACAAGCTGGTTGGAGTAGGAAAAGACGAGAAAATCTGCATGAAGCTTTTCATGAGGGGCTTGAAGGGAGATGCTTTATCTTGGTACATTAGCCAAGATCCAAAGAAGTAGTCAAATTGGGTAATCATGGCGTCAGACTTTATAGATAGATTTAGGTTCAACACGGAGAATGTGCCGGATATGTTCTATATTCAGAGTCTAAAGAAGAAACCTATAGAAACATTTCACGAGCATGCTACTCGCTGGAGGTCCGAAGCTGCTAAGGTTAGACCTGCCTTAGAGGAAGAACAAATGAATAAGATCTTTGTCTTGGCTCAAGACCCACAGTATTATGAAAGGCTGATGATGATTGAGGGCCACAAATTTTCTAACATTATCAAGCTGGGAGAAAGGATTGAAGAGGGCATCAAAAGTGGTATGGTTATGAACTTCGAGGCCCTGCAAGTTACAAATAAGGCCTTATAGTCATGAGGTCTGTCCAAGAAGAGGGACGTAGGATTCGTAATGGTGGCATAGAGAACCAAATCTCCCATCAAATACCAAACATACCCAGTGCCTCCACTCACATTTCAGCCTACTCCAAACTACCAAGCACCCTCACCCTCATACAAAACTCCACCACCCACTTATCAATCACCTCCCACATATCAGCCTACTTCACCCAAACATTCCCAACCCGCACATGTTTACCAAGCCTACAATGCTCAACCACCCCACTATCAATCCCCTCTTATACGCCAAAACTTCCCTAGACCTCGACTGAACTTTGACTTAAGGCCTCCAAAATAATATACAGCTATTGCTGAACCTATTGACCAATTATATGAAAGACTCAAAGCTACTGGTTATGTCACCCCTGTCCCTGTTGCTCCTGAGAACCCTTCTTAGTAGGTTAATACAAACAAATCCTGTGCATACTATTTCGGTATAAAAGGACACACCATTGACGAATGTCATTCTCTGAAAGGAAAGATTCAGACTTTAATTGATAACAAGATTATCGTGGCAAAGGAACATGCTCGAAATGTCTGCAATAACCCTCTGCCTGACCAAAAGGGTGGAGGCGTTCACATGATTGAAACAGAGGATAATTGGGATCCCAAGGGATCGATCAGTTTGATCACAAAAGGTGACGACTCAAAGAAACCAACAGTCACCCTTAATCCAATCATAGTCCAGATTCAGACCTCTGGGGATGCCGAGGTAAATATGTCTGTACCACTTGAGTTTGAAGCAACATTCTCTGCAAAGACGCCAGCGCCAATTGAGGTCGAATTCGTGTCTCCAGCAAAGACACCTACACCATTCAAAATTGCAGTTTTACTGCCCAAGGTACATACTCCGTTCGGAGTAACGATGGCCATGCCAATTCTTGTGGCGATATCAGCCATGACACCATTACAAATAAAGGATATATCATGGGACTATACATCCGAGGCAAGAAGGAAAGGCAAGTTTATGTTCGGAGAGGCTATTGCGGCATGGGGTATGACGAGAACTGGTAGAGTTTATACCCCCAAACATTTGGCTAAGTCGAGCAGTCAGGCCTCTAGCTGGCCAACCATTACCAAGATCGGGCAAGATGATCTCTGGAGAAAGATACAGGCCAAGGAATACTCAGTCATTGACCAGCTGAACAAAACACCGACGCAAATTTCTATCCTTGCTTTGCTACAAAATTCTGATGCACACAAGAATGCCCTGTTAAGGGTGCTGAGTGAAGCATATGTGCCAAGCAATATCACTAACGGAGGGATGGCTAACATGGTAGGACAGGAATTAGAAAGTCACAAGATCACTTTTCATGAAGATGAGATGCCACCAGAAGGGTTGAGTCACAACAAGGCATTGCACATCACCGTGCAATGCGAAGATTATTTTATCACCAGAGTCCTGATTTATGGGGGATCCAGCCTCAATTTTTGTCCATTGGTAACACTCAGGACGTTGGGTAAGGGACTGCACGAGATAGAGGACGGGGCCATAAACGTGAAAGATTTTGACGGTTCCCAAAGGTCCACCATTGGGGAAATTAGTCTGTGTTTGCAAATGGAGCCTACTTGGTTCGATGTTGATTTTCAAGTGATAGACGTGCCAACATCTTACAATTTGCTGATGGGACGACAATGGATTCATGCCGCTGGGGCCGTAGCATCAACACTACATCACGCAGTGAAGTTTGAGTGGAATCACCAAGAGGTGATCATTCACGGCGACGGTAGCAATCCTATATATAGTCGCCAGACCATTCCGGCAATCGGAGGCAGAAGAAAGATAGGTGGGGAGACCTATCATCACATCGAGCGAGTCAACGCCGTTGACAAGGACAAATGGTGGGACAACAAAATTGAGAGCATATTGAATTGGAGTGGGTACGAACCTAGCAAAGGGCTTGGCAAGAACCTCCAAGGAATCGCTAAGCCTATAAAACTCAAGAAACACGACACCACTTTCGGTCTAGGATATGAGTATACCTGGAAATAATTCAACAACTGGTCTCCACCATGGCGTGGTCCTTACTTTCTGTTGGAGCAGCCAATACCATGCTTGGAACAGACTTTCCAACCGGCTGATGTTGTCTATGGGTCACAAGAAGAGGAAGCACTGGCATCGATGAAGAATTGGTTCCTAGAAGATGATAATATGGATTGTTGTGTCGTTCTCGAGGAGGAGGGGGAGGAAGGCCCTTCCATACAGTCTGTAAGCATAAGAACATGCCTCAATAACTGGACCATCAGAACCACCAGAGCCCGACAAGCCTCGGGGTAGCAAGACTGAACAAGCATCATGCACTTTCTTTTATTTTTACTAGTTAATTTTTCCTTTCGCATTTTAAATTTCTGCAATAAGATCTTCAATGTTCAAAACAGTTATGGAATTTATCAAAGCATTTGTATTTTCCTTATAAATGAACACTCTTAATATTTTCTCTCATTACTTTATTTATACAGTATTACTATTACTTACCTTGATGAACCAATGACTGTGACATGCAATGAGACAACGCAACAAACAGACATAGATTCAGAGGAAGATGACATACCATAGGAGATTGTTAAGGAAGTTGAGAATTTTGAAAACAGACCAAAATCCAACCTGGACGAGACTAAGATTGTGAATTTTGGGGATGAAGAGAATGTCAAGGAAACACGAATCAGCATTCATTTATCGCTATCAGAAAAAAAGGAATACACAAATTTTCTAAGAGAATATGAGGACATATTCGCTTGGTTGTATGACGACATGACGGGCTTGAGCACGTCTATTGTGGCTCATAAACTGCCAACTGTTCCGACATGTCCACCCGGTAAAATAGAAGCTCTGAAAGTTCAAGCCGGATATGAGTTTAAAAATCAAGGAAGAAGTCACCAAGCAGGTCAAAGCCAAGGTCCTCAGGGTAGTAGAATACCCGACATGGTTAGCCAACATTGTACCAGTACCAAAGAACGGGAAGGTTAGAGTGTGTGTCAACTACCGGGATCTCAATCGGGCCAGTTCGAAAGATGACTTTCCTTTACCAAACATACACATCCTGATTGACATTTGTGCCAAGCAGCTGCAGTCATTCGTGGATTGTTTGCTGGTTATCATCAAATCTGGATAGATGAAGAAGATGCTGAGAAAATGGATTTCATTATGCCATGGGGAATTTACTACTACAAGATGATGGCATTTTGGTTAAAGAATGCAGGGGCCACTTACATGAGGGCCATGACTACCATTTTTCATGATATGATACACAAGAAAATTGAGGTGTACGTAGATGACGTTATCATCAAGTCGAAGAAGGCCACTGATCACATGGAAGATTTGAGAAAATTCTTCAATAGACTGTGGAGGTATAACCTAAAACTGAATCCCGCAAAGTGTGCATTTGGGGTTCCTCCTAGAAAATTACCTGGGTTTATTGTGAGCCGCCGAGGAATAGAATTGGATCCATCAAAGGTCAAGGCCATTCAGGAACTTCCGCCACCAAAGAACAAGAAGGACATGATGAGTTTCTTGGGAACACTTAACTATATCAGCCGGTTCATAGCACAGTCCACAGTCATCTGTGAGCCAATCTTCAAGATGATGAAGAAGGATGCCGCCACCAAATGGACTGATGACTGCCAGAAAGCTTTCGACAGAATCAAGGAATATCTATCAACACCACCAGTCTTGGTCCCGCCCAAGCCAGGTAGACCTCTACTACTCTACATCGTAGTGTTAAATGGTGCCTTTGGTTGCATCCTGGGGTAGCATAATGAAACGGGGAGGAAAGAGCAGGACATTTGCTATCTCAGCAACAAGTTCACTCCGTACGAGGTGAGGCATCTGCTGTGCTCTGACTTGGGTGGCCCAGAAGCTGAGGCATTACTTCTATGCCCATACTACATACCTCATATCAAGGATGGATCCTCTAAAAGTACATCTTTCAGAAACCCATACCCACTGACAAGCTAGCCAAATGGTGAATCCTGTTTAGTGAGTTCGACATTGTCTACATGACTCAGAAAGCAATCAAGGATAGGCACTAGCAGATCACCTTGCTGAAAACCCCGTAGATGGAGAATACGAACCCCTGAAGACGTAATTTTCTTGGTGAAGAGGCATCATTCATACAAGAAGACATTGCAGAATCCTATGATGGCTGGAGAATGTTTTTCGATGGTACTGCAAATTTCAAAGGAGTTGGCATAGGAGCAGTTCTAGTATCAGAAATCGGTCAGCATTATCCGATGTCTACCAAACTCAGGTTCCCATGCACCAACAATATGGCCGAATACGAATCCTGCATCTTAGGGCTCAAGATGGCTATTGACATAAACATTCAAGAGTTTCTGGTACTTGGAGATTCAGACTTGCTTATACATCAGGTATGAGAAGAATGGGCAACCAATAACTCCAAGATACTCCCATATCTACATCATGTACAGGAATTGAGAAAGAGGTTCATAAAGACAGAATTCCGACATGTTCCCAGAATCCAGAATGAATTCACCGATGCATTGGCTACCCTGTCATCCATGATAGAACATCCAAACAAAAACTTTGTTGATCCCATTCCAGTAAAGATCCATGATCAACCAGCTTATTGTGCCCATGTTGAAGAATAAGCAGACGAAAAGCCTTGGTTTTATCATATCAGGGAATATTTAGCAAAAGGAGATTACCCGGAACTTGCAAATCCTACCCAATAACGCACACCTCAGAGATTGTCCAATAATTTCTTCCACAATGGAGGAATCCTGTATAGGAGGACTCCTGATTTGCGATTGCTAAGGTGTGTCGACACAAAGGAAGCATCTAGGCTACTAGAGGAGATTCACGCTAGGACCTGCAGTCCACATATGAATGGTTTTTTCTTAGCAAAGAAGATACTCCGAGCTGGTTGCTTTTGGTTGACTATAGAGACAGACTGCATCCAGTATGTCCAGAAATGCCACCGTTGTCAGATACACGCAGGCATGATAAAGGTACCTCCCAATGAGCTTAATGCAACGAGCTTACCGTGGTCTTTCACCGCCTAGGGAATGGATATTATTGGACCTATCGAGCCTGCCGCTTCCAATGGACACAGATTTATCCTAGTAACAATCGACTATTTCACCAAATGGGTCGAAGCAGCATCTTATAGAGCAGTAACTAAGAAACTCATGGAAGACTTTGTCCGCAACTGTATCGTTTTTCAATTCGGGATTCTAGAATCAATCATTATTGACAATGGCTCCAACCTCAATAGTGAGCTGATGAAAGCTATATGTGAAACCTTCAGGATCAGGCACAAGAATTCCACAGCCTACAGGCCTCAAATGAACGGAGTTGTAGAAGCCGCCAATAAGAACATCAAGAAGATATTGAGAAAAATGATAGAGAAGCATAAGGAATGGCACGAAAAGTTATCATTTGCTCTATTAGGATATCGCACCACAGTTCGCACATCAACTGGGGCAACCCTCTATATGCTGGTTTATGGTACATAAGCTATCATTCCCGTCGAAGTAGAAATTCCTTCCTTAAGAATCATACAGGAAGCTGAGCTCGACGATGCAGAATGGGGGAAGAGTCGTTACGAGCAACTGACACTTATACATGGAAAGATAATGAATGAAGTTTGCCATGGTCAACTTTATCAGAACAAAATGTCCAAAAACAAAAGGGTTAACCCAAGACAGTTCACGCCAGGACAGCTGGTGTTAAAGAAAATTTTCCTGCATCAAGATGAAGCCAAAGGGAATTTTTCCCCCAACTGGCAGGGTCCATACATGGTTCACCGGGTTCTAACAGGAGGAGCCCTTATACTTGCCGAAATGGACGGAGAAGTTTGACCGAAGCCAATTAATTCAGATGCAGTCAAGCGCTACTATGTGTAATCATTGTGTTTCCTATATAATGTAAATTGAACTATGTATGGCCTGATTCTCATTTAAGAGGGGATACGTAGGCAGTCTTATGGGTTTGGTCACAATTTAATAAAATTTTCATTCCTCCTCCTCCCCGCAATTGGAAACTGGGGCTGAATTTTGAGGAGGACCCTCAAAATTCCGAAGTAATTTCAGCCAATCATCGCAAGCAACAGGCAGAAGCATCAACCTATTAAACTGGGGTAGAATTTTGAGGAGGACCCTCAAAATTCCGTAGCAAAAGAGGTCGCAATGTCTTGAGCCACGTCACTGTCACCGGTTCATCTAAAAAGTCACTGTCACTAGTTCATCTAAAAAGTGGTTTCTTAATTCTATACTTATGTCGTTGTTTTAAAAATTCATGCATATTTATTGCTAAAATTGCCTTGTTTAGCAACACTACACCAATGATACATACTGTATCACCAGATCAAAGCCGAACAGGCCAAGCAGAGCCAGCATGGATACGAACTAACCTCCCCCTCTACAAAACTCACGATTTTTCTTTGAATGCAGACACTTGGATTGCGAAAGCATCCGGCATACTATACACTCATAAGACAAACATTGTTCATGAATACAACTCTCAGAATTGTTGCACTTTCCAGTATTTGCTATCCATGCACGCTGTGATATTCCCTATATCACAATGTCCCCAGCAGTCATAATATCGCAACCTGCTATCATCTAAGAAAACTCTATTACCATTTGTCCCTTTTATTTCTTGCATAAGGCTACAATTCTGCCTTCCGAGGTTAAACTCTACCTGCATCTGCATTTTTTCTGCATTGCATAATGCTACTATTCTGCCTTCTGAGACTAAACGCTGTCTCCATTTGCATTTTTCTGCATTGCATAAAGTTGCCATTCTGCCTTCCAAGACTAAACACTATCTCTGTCTATATTTTTTTCTGCATTGCATAAAGCTACCATTCTGCCTTCCGATACTAAACGTTGTCTCCATCTGCATTTGTCTGCATTACATAAGGCTACCATTCTGCCTTCCGAGACTAAACACTATCTCCATCTACATTTTTTTTGCATTGTATAAGGCTACCATTCTGCCTTCCCAAATTAAACACTGTCTCCATCTGCATTTTTCTGCATTGCATAAGGCTACCATTCTTCCTTCCGAGACTAAACGTTGTCTCCATCTGCATTTTTGTATTTCATGGCTGAAAGATCGCCACCTCTACATTTGCATGGCTGAAAGATCACCACCTTATTTACACTTGCATGGCTGAAAGATCACCACCTTATTTACATTTGCATGGCTGAGAGATCGCCACCTTATTTTCACTTGCATGGCTGAAATATCGCCACCTTATCTACACTTGCATGGCTGAAAGATCGCCACCTCATTTACGTGTTCATGGCGGAAAGATCGCCGCCTCATTTACATTTGCATGGCTGAAAGATCACCACCTTATTTAAATTTGCATGGCTGAAAGATCGCCACCTATTGCATCTCAGAGGCTGAAAGATCGCCAAATACTGCATCTCATGGGCTAAAAAATTGTCAAATTATCCGAAGGCGTCATTGTTCAGAGGCACCATTTGGATAGCCCGAGAATACCATGCCATGGCCTAAGGATCTCTTTTAATCTTTTGCATATCATTATTCAAAGGCATCATGGTTCGAAGGCATCATCCTCATAGCTCGAGAGAATCATTTCATGGCATGCGAATCCTTTATTATACGCTTCATGGCCCAGGACAGCACGGTCTAAGGATGTCATTCTAACCATCCAAAGACAACCTTCATGGTCCGATGGGAATCTGCATCATGTTTAAATTTACACACCATATTTGCTTGTACTGCTTATTTGCAGGTAAACCGGCAAGCAACGACCATCTCGGCAGGAGCGATCCCGCTCTAGTTCCCACAACCTTATCAAACTTTAACCATTCACCCCGTCTTGAATATTGCGTCCGTTCTTGGGAAGTCTCTATCGGTGTACTCCGCCGACGGATCCGGAACTACATATGGCTTGCTTCCTATAAGACCAGTGATATGTATGCAGCTCAGAAGCGAGGGTATGGCCTAAACTCCGTCGAACCATTTTGTCTGGTCAAAATTGGCCATCATATCTTTACCCGACAACTCTTTCATTCTTCCGGGGTAAAGAGGGGCAGCTGTTGAAATCCAATTTTTCCCTGTATATTTTTTAATATGAAAAATGCTATCAAAATAGCATATATATGTATATATAAGTATTTCCAAATGATTTATTATTTTTCCTTAACTTCTAAAAGATTTTTAAATCAATTTATTGCCCTGTTTTATTTAGAAAAGCCCAATAATTATTCCCAAAATTATCATTTTGGTGATTCATTTATTGAAATCTCATATTTATACTAAAATATAGCTAAGATAATTTTTGCATATTTTTACAAATTTATTTAGTATTTTTAAGGCTAAATTGCATATAATTGCAATATTAGCCTCTTTTAGATTTAATTACGTTTATGTCTTTAAAATTAGGTCCAATATTTTTAATTTGATAATTATGTATTATTAATCATTTTATTACCTTTAATTTATTTTCGGAAATTATTCTACTATTTTTATAAAATAAATAAGGAAAAAGTGGTTATTTAAAATCTAGCCCAATTGTATTTCGATTTTAGCCTTATTTGAACCCCCAATTGAACCAAATTACCCATCCCAAATCCTATTCATACCCGACCCATGACCCAATTAAAACAACCCGCTCGGATTCCCATTTAATCCCAGTCGTTGATCGCTCAGATCAATGGCTCACATTAACCCTTTCCTTTTTTAATCTTGACATACCCCCTAAACCTAACCATTTCACACCCTCAGCCGCCTCTTAATCCCTTTCTCTCTCAATTCTCTCCCAACCCCCTCTCAAACCCTAGCCGCCACCCTCAACAACCACCCTAAAATCGCCCAAATCAATGGCTTCCAAAGCTATTGGAGGCATGTATCCACCTCCCTGAGCTTCTATGTGTTCAAGTATCACGGTTTCAAGGCTGAATCCAAGAAAATCTTGGTCTAGACCTTGGTCGATCTCAGCTTTATGAATGTCTCCGGTCATCTTTGACCTTGCTTCGGCCAGCCATGGCTATTCGAGTATGATTCTGGACTCTCCATCTTAGATCGATGGTTTTGAAAGCCTTTCTCACCATTTGAGGTTCTTCTAAAACCCTAACCTTTAAGGTTCTTCCGATTTCTTTAGGTCTGTTTCAGACCTGTGCTTGCTCTAAACTTCTGTACATTTTTTCAAAGTTCCTTTTAAAACTCTATCTTCAAAACCGCTTATTTTTTTATTTAGGTTTTGTTAAGTTATTTCGAAGCTTTCTCTGATTTTTTTGACATGATCTACTGTGTTTCCTTATGTCGTTATTCTACTTGATTTTGCATGTTAAGGGCCTTAATTTCTTTTGAGATTTCTGAATCTATTTTGTTAGTGTTTGTCTGATTTACTTGATTTTCATCTCTAGACTCGATTGGTGTTAAAAACCCTAAAATTTTGGGTTCATTCGAGTTATGAGACTATTTGTTGTGTGATTTACTTATTCATCATCTCTGAATTCGATTGGTTTCAAAACCCTAATTTATTTGGGGCTTATTCAAGCTTCTGAAGTTGTTTCACCTGTTTGAAGTTGCTCGACTGGATTTGAAACCCTTTTGTTTCAGCATCTGTTTCTTTAAGTGATTTTGACTTCTTGCCACCATTATACTTTTCAGAAGGGCCTTTTCACTTGACCTTTTGCATGCTATTTGATACTTTTTTCTCTATTACTAAGTTACTGAAGTTGACCTATGTGACTACCATGTTCTGATAGTTCACTATCTACTGGCTTTGTGATTGTTATTGCATGATGCTTCTCTTTGTTATAGGTTTAGCCTCGCATGCCTGATATTTATGCACCCTTTTATATGCTGAATTCCCCTTTTGAATGACCTCCAATTCTGGACTAATTTCAAACCATTCCTTGTGAAATTTTTATTCTTTCCTTGTCTCACCTTACTGATTTCCCTGTTTCTTGGTCTAATTTGAACATTTTCCTTTGAACCTTCGATCCCTATCTTTTCTACTCAATATGATTGATTCCCTTACCTTGGTTACATTGGTACTTGATTCTTACCGACATTTCCTGGATTAGGATCTAATGAACCTAGCCTCTATTACATATTGAGTACTTGTACTATGCTGAAATATTTCAATATTGGTTATATTCAGCCTTATGTGATTTCTTTCTTTATTTAGTATTTGCATGTTACTGTTTAATTTTAACTCCTTAATTAAAGGAGGTACTTATACTGATTTGATTTTAATTAGTATATAGTTCCATAATTACTGCTAAACTATGATTCTTGCCTTATTTTCTACCCGTTTTCAAACTATAAATACCTTGCTCTTAAACATTCTCTCCTGCTTTACTACTTATACTGTGACCTATTTAGCTGGCTGAAATCCAAAGCTATATTTCAAAATCCTGCTACCTTGCCTATACTGTATTTTACTTCTTTGGACTGGTATGTTCTGATTAAAATTTCAGCATCACAACAATATGTTTACTTAATACTTTTGCCTTCTTGCTTGCCTACTGCTTGTGTTTAATTCAGTACTTTATTCTAGCATGCTGTAATTTCTTTCTTCCTATTCTGAATCTATGTATTAAGTATCCTAAACTCCTACCTCTATGCGTTTGATATTGATGATTTTTTGAGGCATGACAATATTGAGCATTGCTGTCCATGACTCAAACTTGATTCCCCTGGGATCATAACCTCTATGTATTCTCTAGTATTGTGTGTTCTGGTGGGTTTATGGGCATGCCGACATCTTCTATTGTTGTGCATGCCCAAAGCTAACCCTTGCCTAAGTATATAGGCTCTTTGCAATTTCCCAACCCCTGAACCCATTTTATATGAAATTATCAACTTGTTTATGGATGTTTCCCAGCACCCCTTTCGCTCTACTTTATTCCCTCATAACTCTGTTTCTTCACTTGCACTCTCTCTTAGACTTAAGTTCTGCCCCCCCCCCCCTCTTGTGAGCCTTGCCTTGGGACCCATAAGCTCCCTATGAACTTGGACACTTGAAGGCTGGCACTTCCGCACTGCACTTGTACCTATTCTGGTGATATAATTTGGGTGTGAGCACTGCTCGGAGTCCCATTGAGGCTCTTAGGGAACTCTGACACACTCAAATTGGAGAAAGGCTTTGGATCAATGGTCTTTGAGTTGGTCTATCTCATAACTCAGAGAGGAAGTCAAGAATCAGGCTTCCTATGGTTGTACTTTTCTTTGTACTTTTCTGATGTAATTTATTATTCTGGTTTGTAATTAGTTGTAATAAACATCTGGGGCTGGCTAGTGAAAAGGGGTGGGTAGCTATGCATGCAAGGGTAGAAATCATGCCTATAAGGTATTTTAACTTCTTCATATTCAAACTTCACCTAGAAACCATGCCTATAGGCTGTTTTAACTTCTGCATATTCAAACTTCACCTAGAAACTATGCCTATAGGAATATTTTAATAATTCAAACTGCATTTAGACACCATGTCTATAAGGTTTAAAATAAGTTTCTGCATTTAGATACCATATTTATAAGGTTTAAAATAAGTTTCTACACTTAGACACCATGTCTATAAGGTTTTTGCAATTATATACCACGTCTAAAATCAGTAATGCATAGAAATCATGCCTATAGGGATCCTCGAGCAATTTTGATTCGTTTTCATTCACAGTCAATGTTAGATATAAAATCAGTAATAGTAGATGCTATCACCTGCAGAACCTGTAACCAACTTATTTAATTTTTGTACATTCTGCATCTCTTTTAATAATCTAAGTCCCTCACTTAACAAGTTTAACAAGTATACATATAGGGCTTCAAACAATTCATTTCGATCCTTACTATTTCATCACCTTCTAAGTTCAGTAGATATCATGTCTATAGGACCCCTTCTAAACACTTAGGCAAGCCTTAGAGTAATAACTGTAAACTGAATCTGTTTCTATTAATCATCACAACCAGCAGGCATACCTGATTCAGACTTCTTATTTGAGTCATGTAATAAACCAATCCGCCTCAATATTTAAACTCCCTCGTCTTTGGTATTTTTAATCAGACCTAAAAAGTATATGCAATTCATGTTAATTATATGCTTTCTTTGTTTATGGAGGTATATATGAGCCTTTGTTTGTTTATATGCTTTCCCCCAAATATGCAATATGTATTTTGTATGTCGCCTTAGAGTTTTTACCTTTGAAACTTCAAATAAGCCTAATATCCCTCCCTTTTAGGATTAGTAGTCCTAATTGCCCCCGGGACTGATAGGAGTGAGACGGGTAATAGCATGCAATAAGCAATCAAGACCAATCCGCGCTTTAAATACCTTAACAACGCGGGAAGGGTAGATATGGATATGATGACCATGCGATAATATCACGTGTAGCCCCTCATTGAGGAGTAATTACCAGGCATTGTGTGAGGTGATCCATATTTTTAATAAACCTAGGACCCCTTCATTTGTTCTTTATTTCTTTTCTTTTAGCATTTTAACTCCTTATTAAAAAAAAGTCGGCTTTTCTAATTGTTCTTTCAAACTTTGTTTACTTTCAAACCATTATGTGTTGAAATCCCCTCTTATTTGAGCCTTATATGCCTATATGCTAATTGCACCTCAATTCATAATAATTGTCTGGCCGGGAACCACACTAGTGAATTTTCAGGGGTGCCTAACACCTTCCCCTTTGAATAATTTCAAGCTCTTGCCCTATCTCTGGTTATTCAAATCAAACTCTTTTGATGTCCTAATGCACCCTAATCATTAGGTGGTGACTCTTCAAATGCAAACCCAATTCCCAAAAGAAATGAGTTGTCCCTCCAAATGTCATAAACCCGATTTCGCGAGAAAAAAGGGACATGACAATAGGCAAATGGGTAAAATTGTCAATCAAAGAAAGCCTATATCACTTCCCAAACTTACAAGACTTAATCATTTCGCTTCGACTCACACACATGGCAAGTTCTAGCCTAGCAAGGATGGCACAGAGTACACCGAAATCTCACCTCACACAATGCACATGACTCACTCAGGATGGTTCAGACCCGACTCTTAAGTCAAAGCAACTAGCAAAATTATCATAAAATTGGAGCACATGAGAATTAATCACAAGAGTTAAAGATGATCCTTGGTGTCAAGAAAGCCTCACAAATATTTTAAATAATTTTGGTATGAGTTTAAAACTTGAGAAAATGTATGAAGAGTGTATATTTTGAGTTCTAAGTGTTGATATAAACCATTATCATTGGTATGATGCTTGAATATGTTTTTAAAAGTATTTCTTGTCTATGTACTTAATTTTAGGTTGCTCGAGGACGACCAAGAGTTTAAGTGTGGGATGGTGATAAATGATGAAAGTGCATATTTGTATATTTGCATATTAATTCTTGTGTGAGTCGCGGGAGTTTATGTGATTTTCTAAGTGAAATGTACTCATTATATTTTTCTTATGTGTAGGAACGAGTTTGGATGATAAATGATCAAAAGATGATAATTCAACACAAAAAGAAGAGATAGAAAGAATTGGGAGCTCGTCCAATTTCGTGTGTAGCACGAAAACAGATGCGAAAAAGGAGAAAAATGAAGGCACAAAACAGCGAAGCGAAGTGAAGGCACGAATCACTTCACGAACTGGAAAGTTGCAAAAGCTGAGTCCTCATCCAAGTTCGCGTGCTGCACGAAAGTTGACGTGCCCTTCAACTCTCCTATCAGAAGTTGGATTGAAAACTTCTGCCGCTCATCAATCCTAGGTCATATAAATACATCCTAAAACACCACTTTGAAGGGGGATAAGACTTTAGGGAGGCAAGAACATGCTAGGAGCAAGGATGAGAAGGATTCAACTCCACGTTTTTTCCTCTTTCTTCCTCTATTTCAATTATTGGCGATGAATTCTAGTATTGTAGTGTTGCATACTATTATGAATAGCTAATTTGTTAGCTAGGGTTTTGATAGAATCTTTTTTAGGATAAATTCTTGTTATATTTTTATATAATTGAGTCATTAAATTTCTCTACTTGTTTAACTACGTGTTTATTGTGGGTGGTTAGAGCTCTCAATCGACATGCCTATTTAGTGTGTATTACTCGAAATAAAATTACAACCTCATGATCGGTAGAGAGAACTTAGGCAAATTTATAGAAAACGTAGCGGGAAGGATTACGACAATTGGGGAAGTCATAACTCTAGACCTCCTTAATCCTTTCTCCAATCCGTAGTATCTTTAGTTGTTAATATACTATTTTAATTATTTAGTTAATTAGATATAAGAATCTTAATATTTATTACTTAGGAATTATTCGAGCTTATCTTCTTAGTGATAGTTAATAGCTATAACTAAGCCTTAGTTCTCTGTGGGATTCGACTCCGGACTTGTAAACCGGATTATATTGCTACGACCGCTTAGTTTTTATAAGGCATAGTTGAGCATGATCACTTAACTTAAAAATTCTAGCGAATCCCCTCTAAACAATCACCCCCCACCGAGCTTCTATCTTCCAAAAATGTCAAAATCCCGCAACCCCTTCGAATATATTCTGTCTAGGGGTCTTCGCACCTGCGACTCACCTAGCCGCATCTACGGTCTCACAAGTGCGAGAATTTCTTATGCTCATGCGGTTGCCATGAAGACGCTGCCTCCGCTTTTGTGATGAGCCACATGTAGATGCGACTTTGCATCTGCGGAATTCTCTTCCGCACATGCGTTGCCCAGTTCCTTCTCCCTTTACGCTTCTGCGATTGTTCCTTCGCTGGTGCGACCCCGCTTCTGCAAACCACCTGCCCGCATCTACGACCATTACCTCCTTCCATGCATGGATACTTCTATGATGGCTTGAGTGCATATGTGGCTTCGCACCTATGATCAAAAGCTCTGCAGGTGCGGTCACACCATAGGCAAAAATTTCCAGCTGTTGTTTTAAGTCCGAATTTGATTCATTAAGCATCGAGAATCCACCTGAGGCCCTCGGGACCTCAACCAATTATACTAACAAGTCCTAGCACATGATACAAACTTAGTCAATGCCTCAAATTACATTAAATAACATTAAAAATACGAATCACAATCCAATTCAAGCCTAATGAAAAATAACGTATTCCAACTTCTACATTCAATGCCGAAATCTATCAAATCAAGTCCGATTGACCTCAAATTTTGCACATAGGTCATAAATGAAATAATGGACCTATTAAAATGTTTGGAACTGAAATCCGAGCCCGTTAACCAAAAAGTCAACTCTTGGTCAAACTTCTCAATTTTAAAACTTCTATTTTTTTCAACTTTCGCCATTTCAAGTCAAATTCAACTACTGACTTCCAAATAATTATCCGGACACACTCCTATGTCCATAATCCCCGTACAGAGCTATGGAAACCATCAAAATTTTATTCTGGAGTCATTTACACATAAGTCATCACCCAGTTAATTATTTCAATTTAACCTTTTAAACTTGGAACTAAGTGTTTCAATTCATTCCGAAACCTCCCCCACAAGTCACATAGTCACAATTGAGCACAAAATAATCAGTAAATGGGGGAACAAGGGTGTAATACTCAAAACAACCGGCATGATCGTTACATTAGTCCAAGTAACTTATGGGCGGGTCATTTGACCCGTCCAATTATTGACTCAACCTATTTTGACCTGCCCAAAATCCGCCAAACCTGCCTATTTGACACCCCCATATAATGCAAAGAATTTTTGGATACAAATTCTTCCAACTCATATCCAGAAGCGGAATTAGTTTTTTAACTTTATGGATTCTTAATTTTAGAATAGCGATTGAATTCTAAATTTAATATTTTTATTTTATGAAATAAATTTCTTAATATAAATATATGATTTGAACAAAATTGTTAGATTTGGTCGAACGCACACCGGGGCTTCTAGTTCAGCCTCTGCTTAATCTTTCACCAGCAAGTTGTAGGTAGTTATCCTACAATACTAGTGTGATTTCATTATCAATTTATTGTAGTAGCTACTTGTGTAATTTGCTATTATCTACAAATCTTTTAGGTCCCAAATTCTTGGATTTTTTCATAAACATAGTAGGGTTTCACCAAATAGAACATCCTGAAAATCCGGGTAACATCACTTTTACAGTTTTACCCTCATTCAACCTATTTTTTTGCTAGAACAATATAAATTAAGATTTAAAAAGAACATTTACACTATTAGTAACCTACAAAAAATTTACAGATAATTGCTCATAATAAAAGAAAGTAATCACCTAGAAAATAAAACAGACACGTAATATGCATGATAATTGATGTTTTATTGCACTGATAGTGAAAAGATTATTTCATTGTCAATGTAGACATATTAAATCTGACAATTCAATATTTATTTAGCTTCCGAGTTATTTTATTTAGGATAGAATAAGACACTTAATTGTTTCCAAAAAATTAATAAGAAGTTTAATTTTGAATTAGAATTTGACTTACAGCTTGTTTGAGTGGTTAGCTTTTTTTATTGTATTGTATTGTTACTTTAAATATAATATTTGTTTTGATTGTTACTTAAATTTTATTCTATTGTATTGCTAAATTCGTTGTAACGTAACGACAAAAAATGTCATTGTATGTAACGATGGACATTTTACTTTGCTTTTTTCTCCCATCTCGCCCTTCCTTGTTAAATAATTACTATATTTTATCCTTTATCATACTTTTTTATATACTAATTCTATTATGTATCCTATTTTTTTCTTAGTAATGTTGCAATTACTTTCTTTATAATGTTGGTGTGTGACATCATGAAACGACGTCAAATAATACAATGTACCTAAATATTATATTCATCAAACAATACAATACAATACAATACGCTACATAATAAAAAGATACGTAACAATCATCCAAATAAGTTGTTTAGCTCCATTTTTACTGAAGTCATAGAACGTATTGTTATTCAATATGGAAAAGGGCCAAAATTACTCTCAGCCTATTTAATTTGGTACAAATATGCCCTCCATCCATCTATTGAGCCAAAAGTTATGCCAAAACTTTTATCTTTCTGGCTCACATATGCCCCTACAACTAACAGTCAATGCCAAATAAAAATAAAAGGGCTAAAAAAATAGCCCTATCATATTCTAAATGGTTTACTATCGCGCTCCATCTACCTATTGGTCCAAAAATATCACCACAGTTATCTTTCGGTCTAAAACTACCCCAGCGACTAATGGAGTCATCGTGGTCCCATCTTTTAATATGCAACAACGATGTGATTGGGACAAGTGGTCATTTGGTCCATGTCAATCACAACCCACCACAAATATCGATCCGCACCATTTTTCTGTATGATAAGTCCGCCTTATTTTCTTGACCCGCTTCATTATCTAATAATTATGTTTTTTTGCTTTTTTCCTCTCTTTCTTCCTCATTGACTGGACGGGACTACACAGAAACCACAAACCAAAAATCTCGCTAGAAACCTCAAGTAAACTGAGTCCTTAAACCCCAACTCAAAAAATTATCGACTGGCGGTGAAGAAAGTTGATTTCCAGATCTTGTTTTAAAGAAAGTCGAGGCATTTGGCCTTGGTGGTAGTGCATTTTTTTAGTAGTGTGGTGGGTGTTTCGTTGGAGGAAACTCGCTAGCTTTCATGATGGTTATGGAGGTGCTTCAATGGCTGTTTTTGAGGGTTTTAGAAGACTGAGGTCCGAAGGAAAATGGGAGGCTTAGATGGCTAAAATGAGATGGTGATTTGGAGGTGCTGCACAGTGGCGTCTAGCTGCATTTTTAGGTTGCTCAAGAAATTTTCATGTGGTTTTGCGGTTGTTTTTAGTTAAAAAAAAGTTTGTTTTTAGGGTTGGTTTTTGAGTAGTAGGAAAGGGTAGGGTGGCGACTTTAGGATAGTAGGGATTGCAGCGGGGTGGTGGCGGGTGTTAGTTTGTGAAGTGAAAAAAGAGAGGAGTGAATTGAGAAGTTTGGGGGGGGGGGGGGGG
>MU721004.1:211814-223902 GCA_026770625.1 Nicotiana glauca
AAAAATAAAAAGAAATTGAACTAGTCAAACAAATAGGGCGGATAAAAAAATAAAGCGGGTTTATGATACACATATTGATGAAGTGAAATCAAGATCCACGTGGCCTAATAAAATGATGCCAACACATTAAAATTCGGCCTTACATCTACTGTGTTAAATCGAGTAGTATTTTTAGCAATAGAAATAATGGTAGGGATATTTTTGGACCAATAGGTGGGCGGAGCGCGATAGTAAACCATTTAGAATACGATAGGGATACTTTTAGCCCTTTTTTGCAAATACAAAATAATTTATTTAAATTACACACACTACTGAAAAATTTTCCTATGGCAACACTAGGAAATCCTTTGCTAAAGACACCTAAACCCTTACAATAGGGCTATTTCAACGATTATGCAACCGCTCCATTAGCTCGTGTGCCAATAGCTCTGAAGCAACGGTTCCTGTAAAGGTTTCAAAAACCATTGTTGTAGCACAATCTATGGCAACAATTATTCTTCTCTTTTGATGCAATGAATATTTAGCTCTACGGCAACGGTTTCGAACCGTTATTATTTGATTTAATGCAACGAGTATGTAGGCTATTACAACGGTTATTTAAGAGATTAAAACAGTTTCTTTACGCTACTGTAACGGTTCACATGACCTACTGCCAGAGGCGGATCCAGGATTTGATGACTACGAGTGCCATTATTTTTAATACAAACCTACCACTAGCGAAGGACATTGAATTAGGGTGTACATTCTGCCGATTCAACCTATTTTGAATTAGTTCGGTTCGGTTCGGTTCGATCCGATCTATTATGAAATATTTCAATCAGTTTACTAAATTTTTAGTGCATAAATAAATAAGTGATCACCAAAACAACTATCCAAATCAATCTAATTCTCTAAATACAAATTCTATTTATTATGATTAAAAAAATTAAGTTAGCAAATACATCTAATCAACCTACATATAGCTAGATAGTATTACGTTTATTGATACCATCACTGTAAAAAAAATCGAGAAAAATATTATATTAGATGATTAAAAAATAATTAAATCACATTCAAATAAAATATGAAGATCTAGAATGAGAAAAAGGAAACAATTATATAATAATAATAATAATAATAATAATAATAATAATAATAATAATAATAATGAGGTTCTACAGAGAGAGTGAAAATACAAAAATGAAGAAAATAGAAGGAATTAAAAAGAGGAGCAACTACAAAAATGAAGAAAATAGAAGAAATTAAAAAAGAAGAGCAACTACAAAAATGATGAAAATAGAAAAAATTAAAAAAGATGAGCAACTAGGACCACAGGAGAAATAAGTACTAGCTTGGATCCAGGTGAGATTTGAACCTGGGTTTTGCATGTGAAAATTTGGCAACTCAACCATGTCACTCACATTCAATTTATTACCTTCGGGTGCCACTCAGGCCCTTTATGATATTTTGCGGTAAAATACCAATACATATATAGAATTTTACCCGAGTGTTCGGGTGCCGTACCACCCCAAAGTCTCTACGTAAATCTGCCCTGCCTACTGCTACGATTTACATTTTCTCACATAACTTTGATCCTATTGCAACCGTTCTGTATGGCTACTGTAACAGCTGAATTAAAACACCAGGTTGCAAATATTGCATATAAGATAAATTTTAATACACTAAAATTTATAAAATTCTCAAAACAAAACTATTCATAAACATTCACAATGCAGATTGATTATCCAACATGCTAGTAGTACCCACAAAATAAAATGTTCTAACTAGAGTTCATATAAGTTTTACAATGAAGTTCCAAACGGTTCGCTCCTAGAATATCTAAAGTTTCATCAACAATTCAAAAGTCTTCTCAAGTAAGTCTAGATCTTCATCGCTTTCACCTTCCCTTTCTAACATTTTCTCCACCTACAAAAAAGGATAATAAAGTCATTACTTTCAACACATTTTTCATTTGCAATGAGAGGCATCCACGAATCAATGGGGCAAGGTCAACACCAACTTTGTACAAGTCAAAAAAATTCAACTATTTTTCAAGTTGGAAAAACTAACAGTATGATGCTTATAGGAACATACAGAGAACTAACAACTATAGGAACTTGGTAACCTAGGAATATAAAACGAACAATATGATGCCAAGGAAAGTCTGGAGATCTAGTATTAGGGTTGTAGGATAAAGCTTCTAGAACTTTCGTACTTCATTCCCGGGGCTAGGTGGGGTTTGGTAGGGCCCTCCGTAGTTGTCTTGCGTATTGTATTGTGCCCTCATATGGTAGCTACTGGTAGATATTATTGCATGCCTTGTAATTTATGGTTTTATGTTTAGCTAATTATTTATGAGATTTATGCTGGAGTCACTAATGTTTTCTTTTATTCCTCCTCCTTTTCTTCTCTTTCTCCTAAGCCTGAGGGTCGAGTGAAAACAGCCTCTCTGCCCTTTTGGGCAGGGGTAAAGATTGTATACGTATTACCCTCCCCAGACCCCACGTGGTGGGACTATACTGGGTAGTTATTGTTGTTGTTTTATGATGCCAAGGAATAAACACATAACTAACAACATAAGAACTTGGTAACCTGGAAATATTATAAGTTATAATAGTAGCAAAAAACTGAATATTCTCATTAACGAACAAGTACATACATATATAAATATATATGAATATTCCCAGTAAAGAAAAATTGTCGACCAATACATTAATTAGATAAAGGATAAAGGATTTGGGTGTTTTCCAGTAGTGTCGACCAATATATTTGGACTTTTGGGTTAGCCAGCGATTTGATTTGGGGACTTGGGATTTATGGTTAACCACTGATAGAAATTTTGAACGAGAAAGGAAAAAGGATTTGGGGGTTTTCCAGTAGTGTCTCGTTGCCTTTGGGCTATTTGGATTTAAATAAATTTATCAAAAATAAAAGAAATAGGGGTTATTTTGGCGGGTTTAGCAAAAAATTGAGGAGGGAATAAATAGGGGTTATTTTGGCAGGTTTTAATCTAAACTGTTACCATAAACAAATCTATTGGCAACCGTTACGATAAAACCCCTATGGCAACGATTCTGATATAATAGGAACACTTTAGTAGCTAAAGTGTGCTCATATCATCAAATTTTTTGCAATGGTTGTAACCGTTACAAACCTCTCTATGGCAACGGTTCCTTAACCGTTACAAAAATATATGTTGCCATAGGCATGTTTTTCAATAATGACGTGGTAAATTTTTATTGGTCCAATTTTTAAACTATAACCCAATTACATAAACCCACCCTTGACCCTTTGTGTTACCCGGTCCCAAAATCCAACCCACCTACAAAAATGGCCAAACTCTTGATTGTTGAAAAAAATAACTTCTCCATCTTTTCAACTCTACCATCACTACTTTTCCTCCATAACAGCCATGTTGCCACCACAATCATGATTTTCATGTTTGCTCCATTCCTCCATTTTCGAACAATAACATCGAGAATATTATGCTAATCGAAAGGATCCCATTAGAAAATCTCTAAACTTCCGATTGGTGTCCTTTTTTTGCTATAAAAGTAGGAGTTTGTTCAAGGAGGAGTACCTAGGCCATAATATTTTTATTTTCTACAATAAATTACTATTTGGTTCTAACAATTTATTAAGAGTTTGTAAAATTTATAAAAATTGCGAAGAAAAAATTGGACTATTCCAAAATTTAAAGCCCATGAATTCATAATGGGTTCTTTGATTATCTGATGTGATGAGAAAGAAAAAAAAAATTACCATTGTAAGTGACATTTGAATGTGAAAAATAAGGTTTTTTGACGAACATTTTCGAAAAATGAAAGCTCCAATAGTAAATGTAAAATGAAGATGATAAAAATACGAAAAGGACCAAAATCGCCCCTAAACTAAAGATGTGGTGGCGGCGTGGTTGCTATGAAGGAAAGAGGATGTTGACAACTATGATGGTGGTAGAATTGGAAAGATGGAGAAGTTAATAGTTTTGACAATCAAGAGTTTTGCCATTTTTTTAAGCTGGGTCAGATTTGTGGGTTGGTAAAAAAGTGGGTTAAGGGCGGGTTTGTTTAATTGGGGTCATGGTTTAAAATTGGATCAATAGAAAGTTGCCTTGTGCAATTTAAGTAAACTTTGTTTTTATCTGGCATTGATCATTAGTTGTAGGGGCATAAATGAACCTGAAAGATAGCGGTGGGGACATTTTTCGTTCAATAGGTGGACAGAGAGCATATTTGTACCAAATTAAATAATCTGAGGACAGTTTTGGCCCATTTCCGTATTCAATAAAACCTTCATAGTTCATATCAGAGCGCGTGTGTTCTAGCTGAAAATAAAAGTAGACATAACGCTTTGATCCCATTCGTTCAACCACAAAAATCGTTCATTAAATTAAACAATTTTAACTTTAAAAGTTAGGAAGGAGGTGTTGGCGTAACTGATAAAGTTGTTGTCATATGACCAGGAGGTTACGGGTAGCCGTTGAAATAGTATCTTATAGAAATATAAGGTAAGATTACGTACAATAGAATGATCTGGAACTTAATATACCGGGTCATCCTTTTTCAACTTTAAAAGCCAGAGATTAAAAAACAAATATATAACGATAACCAAAATAGTTGCTGATAAAAAATTATATACATGGCAATATTGATTAATTTAGTGTACGCAAATACGGATAAACTTTTTTCCCGTTAATTGGTTGCATGTGTGGATGTTTCCTGTAGCTTCTAATTAAATAGCTGTAACATGACACCCCGAGAGAAGCACAAAATGTCAAATAAAACGGTCTTCAACATAATAAATTAAAGAAGAATATATATTATCTTGTGGATAGGCATTGATGATGCTTGAAAAGTGCAAATCCAGATGAGGAAAAAGGAATTGACAAGTGTCCCTCCACCTGTTCAATGTTAAGAGCAACTAAGCAATAATCTTGACACGTACGTTTTCATAATCTTATATTTTCTATATATAAATTATTATCTTCCCACCTCCTTTGTTCCATAAATAACTCGTACTAAAAGTAGAGAAAATAGCTCAAAGTTAGAAGAGAAAATTGTTAAGGCATTAACAAGAAAAGAAAGAAGAAGAAAAAATGGCAAGGACAGTAGCAAGAACATTAGCATCACCTTTGTTGTTTATTAACTTAGTAATGTATCTTATTGTTTTAGGTTTTGCTAGTTGGTGTCTCAACAAGTTCATTAATGGCCAAACTAATCATCCTAGTAAGTTCTTTATTTCTCTTTAGTTTTTTTCTTCTTCTTTTGATAATCTATGGCTTTTTGTTTTAAATGGTACACAAAAGGTCAAGTCATGATATATGCATATAGATATATTTCTTTGTTTTATTTTATTTCAAAATCTTTTAGTTTGGATGTCGTCTTTGCGAAGCGTTTATCGATTACATATTTCTCGATATATGCACGCAGCAACCAAATGAAGTAAATGTGAAGACAATAAGTTGTTATTCATCAAATTTATGTGATATCTTTTTCGTTTAGTCTGGTAAAAAATGATATGTATATATTTATATAATTGGCGTTTAAAACTAAAAATTGATGAGCCTGAGGGAAAGAGGATTTAGTAGTACACTATCTATTACTTGGAAAGTTTAGTAAACTGCAGCTCGGTGCACTAATTAAGCGGGATTCGGAAAACGGTTTATTTATTGTACGCAATCTTATCTCTACTTTACCGGCTACATCAAGACTTCCCTCTACTTTTGGAAAGTTTAGTGAGTTTGATATTATGTAAACTTTTGCAGGTTTTGGAGGAAATGGAGCGACGATGTTCTTCCTCGTATTCGCGATATTAGCAGCAGTGTTGGGAATAATATCGAAACTGATAGGTGCAAAACATCTGAGGGCGTGGAGAAATGACAGTCTTGCTGCTGCTGGTTCATCTGCTGTGATAGCCTGGGCTGTAACTGCACTTGCATTCGGGTAACTTTAATATCTTCATAGACATTCTATTTAAAATAGATTTGATTTGTAAATAATTACTACTTCCTCTGTCCAGTCTACGCGAACCTATTTCCTTTTTTTCCGTTCCAAAAAGAATGAACCCTTTCTAAATTTGGTAATAATTTAGCTTAAAGTTACAACTCTACTCTTAATGAGAAGCTTTTATAACCATACAAATACTCTGGGCCTCATCTGAATTTGTTTAGGACCACAAATTTCAAAAGTCTTTATTTTTTTCTTAAATTCCGTTCCCAGTCAAACGGGTTCACATGAATTGGACATAAATTGGAACGGAGGGAGTATCAATTAGTGTTCTTTAGCATGTTGTATCAAGTAGTAATTATTTCATTTAATCAGATAACTAGTTGCACTTTTATTATGGAAAAATGTATACTACTTAGAGCCTGTTTGGCCAAACTTGTAAAATAAGCTTCTTTTTTAAAGTATTTTCTTTTTAAAATTATTTCTTCAAAATAGTGAAGAAGTTGGTGATTTGTTCATTAATTCGAAAAATATTTAATTATGAGCAGCAATTATGGTTAATTAAATTTGAAAATATGTAATTATGAGCATCAATTAGTGTTTTGGTTAAATTTTTAAAAATTGTTTTTAAGTGTGTCTTTTTCGGAAGTGTTTCTTAAGAAAGTGCAAAGTGTTTTGGGAAAAAATAGCGCAAAATAGCATTTTTGGACAAAACAAAAGAAATTACTTGTGGCGAAAAAGAAGCTTAGGCTGTATGAGTAGCATGAGTTTTAAGTATCAATGCATACGATGAAGAAATTATAATATTTACAGAATCAAGCATTAATTGATACTTAATTAAAATGGTGATTAATTAACTTGTTATCGCATTGAATCCACTTCTTAGTTATTTAAGTGATTAAGGTAGTTTGATAGTTATTCTTTTATAGCACTGTCAATACAGAAGTTAAGTTGTAAACTAATAGTAATTACTTTTGTAATTTTATTATGTAGACTGGCATGCAAGGAGATAAACATAGGAGGATGGAGAGGATGGAGGCTAAGAGTTCTCGAGGGTTTTGTGATAGTACTTGGAGTAACCCAACTTCTTTACGTTCTAATGCTTCACGCTGGTTGGTTTAGCAGCACGTACGGTCCGGGCTACAGAGACACCGAGTACGGCGTCGGAGTTGGAGAGAAGGGTACTACTGGTGTCACCGGAGCTAGGGTTTAATTTTAGTTTTACTAATTTTAAGCACGTCTTTAATTTGTACGTAGTGACCATGATAGTTTTCATGAGTAACACAAGATCTTGAATTTGTGTAATATCTGATATATTATGAGTTTAGGTTTGGGGCTCCTTCTTGAGGGCACTGAACTGTGTTTTTTTAAGTGCATTTCGTTTTTCTTTTTTAAATGTCAGGTGCCGTGGAGTTGGTTAATTAGTTGCTCTAATTTCTTATAGAAACTAGATCAGCTTTGCCCATGCTTACAATTTAAATGTTATCGAATCTTTTACTTATTAATTAATTTGATTCCGGTTATAATTCGATATTTTGGAGGATAGCTTAGTGCACAAGGTATTTACAAGGTATTTTATAAAAAAGTCTCACGATCAATCTTACCTTTTATATTCACACATCGTTCGGAAAAAAAAAAGTCGCATGATCATATCTAAGGATGTGATCGTAGTCTATGATAGTCTAATTTAATATAAGTATTACTAGCTGCTTTCTTATGAAAAATGCTTGAATTATTATTGCGAATATTTTTTTCCAGCTCATTCTTGGTTCTACGTTTCTTTGTTATAAGTTTTGTTATTTTAATTCTTTGCTCGGTATGTGTTAAAAAAACTTTCAACCTTGCATATTTTGCAATTGCAAGGTCTACTAATTCTTATTCATTATCGTTTCTATGGTATTTTGAGAAGTTATTTTTTCACTATTGTAATCATTGACATAGCAGATTATTGTCTTACCATATATACCATGAATAGAATCAACCTGCATCAAATTAATTATTTTAATTTATTGAGTTCATGTATCTCTGATTTCTATAATAAGTTTTGCTTTGTTGAATTATTTTTTAAGTTACAATTACTCTATTATATGCTGTTTCTTTCTTATAATATAAAAGATTTTATCCTTAAAGTACTATTAGTAGAAGCACTTCAGTATAATGTTTGATTCAACTGTGATTTTCCTAAGCAGTTGGGATACACTTCATATTATTAAATTGAATGTGTGGTACTTGGATGCAGGGAGAAGGTTGAGAGGGTGGTTGGGGTGAGTAATCAGCTGTGGGAATTTAGCACAGTAGCTAGTATATATTTGGTTTATAGTTTACTCATTTTTTTAAGCAGCTATTTTTACGAATATTAGGTATCTGATCATTCCATATTCCCTTTTACCCTTTAAGGTTTTTTAGTAAATTGATACAACTTTACCGGCATCAATAACCTAATTCCATATTCCCACGTGGCACTTCCGTCAAAGTAAGGGTAGATTTGTTAGGATAGTTGGACGGTAGGGACTTATGGTCCAATAGTATAACGGAGGACAATTTTAAACAATTTATCATAGTACAAGGATATATCAGACCCTTTTCCGTTTATTTTTTATCTAGCAATTCTAATGTTGAGCAAAAATAACCACTACTCTATTAAAATTAATATAAAAAGATATTTTTATCCTTTCTTCCATTGCTTTTCTTCTCAAACCCTCGCTTCTCATTCTGCATCGAATACATTGGCTCTGGTTTCTTGATTAAGAACTAAACAAGCTGGGTGTGGCTCTTGCAGAAGAAGTTAGTTCATTTAATCTATAATTTTTAGCTGAAAAATACAAGAAAAGAAAAAGGAAAACACAAACAAGTGTTTTTCTTTCTTTGTTTGAGATATCACAAACAAAAATTAGTGCAAAAGGGGTATTTGTTGAAAGAGGTTTTGACGACACTTTGTGGAGTGAATTAATGGTCTAACGCTGTTTTTTGGAAGTGGAAGATCAGTTGCCAGAATATCATTTGAGTTTTCATATTTCAATGAATCAAATTCTCTTTTGTTTTATGTGGGTCCTGAATTTAGAGTTGGAAGTTCTAAAATTAAGGATATTAGTCCTTAACTTAGAATTACAAGCATAGAAATTAAGGATAGACAGTCCTTAACATATAGTTACAAGTTCAAAAGTTAAGGACACTTGGTCCTGAACTTAGACTAATAAGCTCAAAAGTTAAGGAGTCATAGGTCCTGAACTTACAGTTACAAGTTCAAAAGTTAAGGACAATAAGTCGTGAAGTTTGAGTTCCAAGTTCAAAAGATAAGGATAATAGGTCCTTAACTTTGAATTCCAAGTTCAAAAGTTAAGGACACTTGGTCCTAACTTTGAGTTACAAGTTAACAAGTTAAGGACATTTGGTCTTGAACTTCAAGTTCCAAGTTCAAAAGTTAAGGACACTTGGTCCTGAACTTTGACTTACAAGTTCCAAAAGTTAAGGACACTTAGTCCTTAACTTTGAATCCAAGTTCAAAAGTTAAGGACACTTTGTCCTGAACTTGGACTTATAAGTTCAAAAGTTAAGGACACTTGGTCCTGAACTTAGACTAACAAGTTCAAAAGTGAAGGACAGGTTGTTCTTAACTTACACTTACAAGATCAAAAGTTAAGGACAATAGGTCCTTAACTTTGACTTACAAATTCAAAAGTTAAGGACGCTTGGTCCTGAAGTTTGAGTTCCAAGTTCAAAATTTAAGGACATGTAGTATTGAAGTCCTGAACTTAGAGTTCCAAGTTCAAAAATTAAGGACATGTAGTCCTGAAGTCCTAAAGTTAAGTTCAAAAGTTAAGGACATGAGCAGAAGGGTATTTTCGTCCGGGCGGTTAAAATTTATTAAAGCAGTGGCTAAAGACTAAAGATATTTTAAACAGTGACTTAAAAGTAAATACATGTGTTATTAGTGGCTAACCGTACACTTTTCCCTAAGAAAGTCTGCACAATCAAAATGTATACCCAGTAATTACAGTTACTACTAAATAACGTGAACCAATCAAAACAAGTCTCTCACATTAATTACCCAAAACATCCTCCACTGATAAGCAGGGATGTCGACGAATTGATGTCTGCTTGAGCAGCTTCAATCGCACTTCTTATACAGGAGAAAATATATTTTGTTATTGTCTTTGTTTTAAAGAGCTTGCTTTATTTCTTCCAATTTCGAGCAAAAATTTATGCTGAATGCATTTAATATATAGGAAATAAAATTTCAGTAGGTTTATCCTAGAAGAGTAAGAATAATCATGGAAGCAGTTTTCTCCTTTTGTTCTTCGAATGTCCTCCTCATTTTTTTGGGGTTTACTTCTATTTTCTTTCTTTTTAACATCTCCATTTTCTTTTCCGAGGACCCTCCCATTTAACAACTTAACATAAATATAGTGAAAAATACTTTTTTCACTTTTCACTTATATTTTCTGAAAAATAGAAGGGACGAAATTACCAGTTTGCTTCGTTGAACTGAAACTTTTTTAACTAAATATATATTATGATAAATTTTGCAACTCATATAAAGCTTATTGATACAAACAAGTGTATGAAGAAAGTTTCTTTTTCTCTTTTATTTAATTGGAGTTTCAATATGTTATCCGGAAAAAATTTCAAATCCAAATTAAAATGTACATTGATTGAACCTCCCTTCTAGAGTAATTAAATCCTGCGTAAGCCACTCTTCGCCAAAAATATTCAATATTCAAGAAACTTCAAAAGTATAATAAGCTACGACTTTTTTTTTTTGCATTAATAAAAAAATAAGTAATGAACTTAATTAAATATAAACATAACCTCGACAATTTAAAAATCAGATTCTAATATCGAAATGCTTGGAAACTTTCTTTCAAAATAAGATCGTACAAAAGATATTGAAAATTTTAATACACATAATTTATTATTATAAACATAAATTAGTGAGTTGAGCTTAACGAAAGGAATGATGATATCGTTGGCCCCAACTTATTTGGGACTGATGTATAATAGTTGTTGTTGTTGTTGTTATTGTTGCGTTTAACTTTTCTTGTCCTTTAAAATACATGTTATGAAAGGACATTTTTCTCCATTTTCTTGCTTTAGCTGGAATCTTTTTAGTCAAATTTGTAGTATGCTAAAAAATTTGAGTTAAAAAACCTTTAATTGCCTATTAAGAGTAAGATAAAAGCTTAAAATATCAAAATTAGACTTAAAAAAATATTTACATTAAAATAGTATAAAATTTAGGTGCCGTAAAAAATTTGTTGTTCACATGCAATATAAAAAGGTTCAAAAATGAGGGTTCTGGAATTTTTCACATTTCTAACATTTTTAAGTAATATATTGATTAGTATGTTCATTTATAGTGATAATGTTTAAGTTAACTCGTAAATAAGCACACTAAATAATTAAAATTTTGAAGCTCTAGTATAATAAAGTAATATTTGAATAATAAATATAGCTTTGTCAACGTATGATACCAACATGATCTATCAATAGAAATATCAAGATTTTGTGACACTATTACAAGAAATACCAAAAAAATTAACAATAATTTAAAATGTGATATGGCTAAGCATATGTGAAAGAAGAATTAGCCAAAAAAAATATCTACTGTATCAACGAAGAAGCCAAAAAGGAGGGGAAATACCTGCGCCTCAATACGGGGCCCACCTTTCAGATTAAAATGTAAAAATTGCACGGGGCGCCCCCTTTTAATCTGTAGCCGCTTTGTCTTTTTGTTTGCATCCGTACCCACTTTTTAAAAAACTTCAGCTTCCCTTTGAGAGCTGAAGTTTCCGGGTTACTAAAAAAAAACTTCAGCTCTAGAGCTGAAGTTTTTATTTTATAACTGGGAAACTTCAGCTCTAGAGCTGAAGTTTTTATTTTATAACTGGCAAACTTCAGCTCTAAAGCTGAAGTTTCCCGGTTACTAAACAAAAACTTCAGCTCCTTAAGTTTTTATTTTATAACTGAAAAACTTAAGCTGGAAAACTGGTTAAGTTTTTATTTTATAACTGGAAAACTTAAGCTGGAAAACTTAAGCTCTAGAGCTTAAGTTTTTATTTTATAGCTGGAAAACTTAAGCTTTAGAGCTGAAGTTTCTGGGTTACTAAACAAAAACTCCAGCTCTAGAGCTGAAGTTTTTATTTTATAACTGGCAAACTTCAGCT
>MU721004.1:223914-238615 GCA_026770625.1 Nicotiana glauca
GCTTAAGTTTTTATTTTATAACTGGAAAACTTAAGCTGGAAAACTGCTTAAGTTTTTATTTTATAACTGGAAAACTTAAGCTCTAGAGCTTAAGTTTTTATTTTATAACTGGAAAACTTAAGCTGGAAAACTGCTTAAGTTTTTTTTTTTATAACTAGAAAACTTAAGCTCTAGAGCTTAAGTTTTTATTTTATAACTGGAAAACTTAAGCTAAAGACGAAAACTTCAGCTGAAGTTTTCCAGAACAAAAGAAAAACTTCAGCTGAAGTTTTCCAGTACAAAAGAAAAACTTCAGCCCCGTGGGCTGAAGTTATGTGAAAAGGCGGGTACGCTTGCAATTTTTTTTGCAAAGCGGACACAGGTTAAAATGTGGCACAAAAAGCAGGTATAGATGCAATTGCCCCGATTGAAATAGCCAAAGCAGAAGCAGCAGTGCTTTTCCTGACTCGAGAGTACCAGAGTGGGACCCACAAAGGGGTGTTTTTAGTCCAGGCGCTCAAAATTTAATTCAGCAAATACAGTAAAAGTTCACTTGGACCAATGATATTACGTCGTTTTTCATGAATGACCATAACGCCCTAGAGTTTCCAGGCAGGCATGCCGTCCAGCTGCTAACTCCCTCTTATTAGATAGTAGAATACATGTCATTCACTGTCACGATCCGAATTTCTCACCATCGGGCGTCGTGATGGCGCCTAATATTATGAACTAGGCAAGCCAACATTTAAACGTTTTAATTAACATTCGCGATAATATAAAAGAAACAAAATAATCAAATAATGCGGAAGTCTTTATACACCTCTACCAGAGTCTGGTGTCATAACTCACGAACTACTATAGAGTACTAAAACAAGAGTCTGAATAAAATACATCAGTGTTTGTCTCGATACAAGGAAACAAACCAATAATGAGAAAGGGACTCCAGCCTGCGAACGTCAGCTAGGCTACCTCGCAATCCCCTAGGCTGAAATCAGTTCCCGCTCAAAACTGCTGCTGCGGTCCAAAAGCTGCTCCCTGATCTGTGCAAAAAGATGCACAGAGTGTAGCATCAGCACAACCGACCCCATGTGCTGGTAAGTGCCTGGCCTAACCCCGGCGAAGTAGTGACAAGGCTAGACAGGACCTACCAATAACAACCTGTGCATATATATATGCAATAGCAGGAAATATACATAATTTAAATCAGCCAATAGGGCGGGGAGCATGCTATGGGGTATAACAATTCAGATATAGAATTGACGAATAAAGAAATGGAACCGAACAATAATATCAATTAAGGAGCATTGATAGATCAACAACTGCAGGGCACCAACCTTCGTGCTTTTACTCTCGTTCTCACCAAAACAGTCAAATAAAGTGTATGGCATTACCCTTCGTGCTTTTCCTCACATAACCCTCATATCAAGGCACGGAATGACCCTTCGTGCTCAATTTTCAAAACATGGCACGGAATGACCCTTCGTGCATAAATATCATAAACATGGCACGGAAAGACTCTTCGTGCATAATTATCAAAACATAGCACAGAATGACCCTTCATGCATAAATCACTCTTCCTCACCAAATCAACAATCACAACCAATCGGGGTGAGAGGATAAACAACAATATTAAACATTCCGACAAGGGAGAATACATATAATGCTTAAATCCCTGCAGGAGAGCAATAATAAACATCACGTGACACATAAGATCTATCTGGTCACTTAATTTATTAATTGCTTATTATAGAATACTAGATAATGAATTATCTCAAACCAAGCAAACAAGGCAGTGAATAATAACCTCCCTTACGTATAAAATTAGAATAAATGAGAAGAGATCGTGTACTCTCTCTCCCTCTCTCTCTTGTTTACATGTTTGTGGTGCAGAGAGAGTTGTTTATTAAGACAATCTACTTGGTTGGTGGTAGCGGAGGAAGTAGCTAATCTAAACTTACATTTTATCTGACAATTTTGATAAGAAGAAGAATAATTTAATTATCTCCTTCATTGTTCTTACGTTCATCAATTTACTTGTATATTTTAATTATAATTGTTGCCCCTTTCGTTTACACAAAAACGTCACAAAAGACTTTATGAATGTTAATTGTATAAAAACATGAAGAAAAAAAAATACGAATGGAACATAACAATGAATGAACAGTTACAAAATGCAATTACTGATAAGTCACAAATTATTGAATTTACAATATGTTGCTAAGTTGGCAAAGGACAAAAAGAGATAAAAGCAGATTTGTGCATCAATATTGTATCAAAAATACTTTAAATATATTTGCACAAATTGTTTTAAGTAATAATTCAACACGACAATTGTAAAAACAAAGCTTCAATTTAACATGGAAGAAGTATTACAAAATTCGGATATACACAATTAAGACTCACGGTCATGCTAGACTCTGGTGCATAAATACTTGTCACCATACCTATACACCGCACTCCACATTTAGCAATTAGCAATTTATATCCTAATCATATTCCCTCAAGCCAAAGTTAAAACAAACACTTACCTCGAAGTTCTATGGCCAACTCAATCCGTGAAATGGTTCCCACGCAGATCAAGCGAGATCATGTGAGGAAGACAACAAAGATTCAGAAAGGAGAGCTATTTCAAGAATTGATAATTTTGGGACCTGAGATGTAACAGATGTGGACAATGTATAAGTTGAGACTTGGTTATCTATTAATATGTGAATGCCGCTAATGATTTGTAGTGGGGTAGTAGATAATGAATGATTAAGGAAGACAAAAGAAAATGGTGAATATTTAAAGTTGTGCGTTAGTTGGTTTATGTACCATTTCTACCGCATTAAGTGGAGGATAATGAGGAGGACAAAGATAGCTAGCTAGTAACAACATGACTTTTCATGCCAAATTTTCATTAAAAAAATGTAACCAACAAACAAACAAAATTCACAAGGAAAACAGTTAGTGGCACACCTATGGCACTTCTCTTGCGTACAAACAAACAAGAAAAAAATAAAACAAGAAAGAAATAACAGTTGTCATCACATAATTAAATAATTTTTTTCTTTGCATCTCAATTTACTAATTCGACTCACCAAGATTATAACGAAAAAGAGTTTTTTTTTTTTTGAGTTGATTAGTATTCGTGGACAATTTAGAGTTATATTTTGACTTTTCTATTTGAAAAAAATAAAATAATGAAATTGAAATAGTATTGGACTGTGAACGCAAATTGAGGCCAGCATAAATGAGGTTTTCAAGGGCTCGGAAGCTCGCAATAGATAAGAAAACAAGTGATGACCCTTTGGGTCGTCACATTCACTGTAAATGAGTAATTAACAACATCAATATTGTAGGCAAATCTTTACTCGGGGTATCGAGTTAAAGTTTATGGCTTTCGAACTTATCATCGAACTTATAGAATAATTTATAATTAAATAATTATATATATTTAATGGATTTATTAATATAAATATAAAATTTTAGTAAAAATTGCTGACTTCGTCCGAACCCTAAATGAATTAGGGTTTATGCCCTATCAAAGGTCGTGTCTCTTTATTTTATTGGTCCAGTGGTTATTATAGAGGTAATTTCTTCATACCAACAGCAGGACCTTGAGTTCTTAATTTACTAGAAGATTTAAACGAAAAAACAATATTTAAAGAAATTGTTAGAATGGTTTAAAAGATGAATTTAACGAATTATTTATTGTTCTTAAAACTATTTAATTACTCCGGCATGCACCGTTTCCATGGTGGATGCTGGGTTCCATAATTAATACTAGTTACGAATAGCCCGGGCTGTGCCCGGGCCCAATAACTATAGTCAAATGTTTTAGATTATAAGTTTAAATTTTTTTTTTTAAATTTCGTGTGTAGTCAAATATTATGTGGCAGATTAACTGTTTATTTTTTTAGTTGGAATGCATAAATTATATATTAGTTATATATAATTATACACATATGATACAAGAATTATGCATATAATATATATCGGTTAATTTTTTTTTAGTTTAAGCGAAAGGTGGGCAGTTAATTGGATTAATTTTTCTATTATTAAATGGGGCGGAGAGAGTATTATATAGTGACAGTTCCGACTTCACAATAAAGCAAGCAAAGCTCTCTTTTTAGGCCTTCAAATTTAAGGGGCTCATTTTTAGCAATAATAAATTTATAAGTTTTCTTTAAAAGAATTATTGTGACTTTTAGTAGGAAAATAATATTTTCATATAAAAGGAAAGATAATTTTGTTGCATTTGAATAAACCATCAATATTAGAATTATTATATGGAATATATGAATAGGTTTAAATTTTTACACCCTCTTCCTTATAAGGTTACGTACTTTCTTTTTTTCTTTCTTTCTTACTTCTTTCTCCAAGAGTTTAAAAATTCAACAGTTCAAGAATTTTAGTGGTAAAAATATAAGATCATTTGATGGCAAAAATTAAAAAAAAAATTGTCTTACCTTGAATGTTCCTTAAAATATACTTTAATAGCCACTTTAATATTAATAGTTTATACTTATTCTAAATTAAAAGTGTTAAAGACATGATTCTTTTTAAATACTTATATTTTTTATAAAATAATGTACATATCATATAACAGTTACCTCATCGGAAAAATATTTTTAAAAATTAAAACTGATAAAACCTTACCTAAGATCAATAATTCTTAAGGAAAATTAAATGAGTTGACTATATTATCATTTGAAAAAGAATTCTTAGAAGAAATAATTAAAAAATTACTAATAATTTTGCATCTCAAAATTTAAAACAATATTATTATTTTTTTGGGAAAAAAAGGTTTTATTTTTTGTAAAATTTAAGGCCTCCAAATTAATTTTGGCTTTAGGCCACTGAAGTGCTTAGCCGCCCTTGTACAGTGGAGCAGTTACTCTAATCTCAGTAATATCATCTTTTTTATTTATTTAATTAAAATTGACGTAGTAACATTTACTTTATAAATTTTTGATCATATAATTTCAAAATAACAACAGTAGCTCAGCGTGGATAGAGTTAAAAGCAACTGTAACATTAATTTCATGATGGACTTCTTAAGAAATTATTTAGAGAAATAAGATAACTTTAATTTCTCTTTTAGTATAGTATTAATTTCAAATCATGTTTGCATGCAAGGTAGGGGTGGGCATAGTTTGGGCAAACTCGAAATTCAATTTTTTAAAATTTTTGGTTTGAATTTTCGGATTACGGATTGCATTTTGGATTTAAATTTTTAAATTTTTTGGATTTCGGATCGGATGCTCCAAAAATCCGAAAATTTTATACTTTATATTTCGTACGTTATCTATATGTCAATAATAATAAGTTAAATACCCTATCCATTAGATATTATTTCATATATGCAATATTAATTACTAAGATACTGTTAGAATACATTCTATTTGGACATGGTTTTACTATTGCTGCTTCTTATCAACCGTATTAATGTCACTGTTGCAATTTCTTGATAGTAATTTCATTACTTGAATATTTTATTTAGATGATTGCGGTGAGAATGAGTAACTTTTCAGGCGATTTAATATGAGCATTTCATTTGGATATTAATTTTTGTAAAAAGAAGAAACATGTCAATTTATAAGCTCAAAATCGAAAATCCAAAATATCCAACCCGGTTAATCCGAAACCGAACTTAAAAAATTTGGTCCAATCCGAGCTTATTTGGATTGTTATTTCTTCAATCCAAAATCCGAAAATTTAAACCAAAATTTTAGATTTAATCCGAACTACCCGAACGCCCACCCGTAATGCAAGGAGCGGAAGTTTCAAAATGGTGTCGACAAAGCGCTTGGATTAGTACTTGTGCTTTTCTCAATTCTTACTTGTTTGAGCTGGGTAGTTTCTAATTTTTGAAAATGTTATTCCTTTTCGTTAGAGCTCTAGACAGATATATTGGTTCTCTCTAATTACATGGAAAATTAAATGTTAATATAAGGTATCAAATAATGTAGTAGTAGTTTACTTTTATTTGAAGAGAGCTGGTTATGAAATAGTATAATTAATTGGGGCCCGTAGGGCATGATTCATCAAAAGGCTGCTACTGGAGCCCACGTTTGAGTACATCTATTGACAATTACATCTGCGATGATGTTCAGGTGGGGACCATAAGGAAGGTACTCACATTATTGCATTTAGCACATCATACCTGAAGCATACAAATATGTTGAAATACTAAAACTATCCCTACTTGGCAAGCTAGCATGTTGACGGAGAGGTGCATGTGTTCCCTCTCCTAAGAAGTAGGAAAAAGACCAATTTTACATAATAGGTATTATATATATATATATACGTATTACCTAGAGAGTAAAAATTAGAGATTTTTACCTTCTATAGCAAATGTTAATATCTTATTTATTTTAAATAAATATCATTTAAAAAAATTATATTCTATAAATATCTTTTAAGGTTTATAGCAAAATATTTAATTTTTACTACCTCCTAGCCCTAAGCCACTAAATATGGTTACACTATTTTCTTTCTCTCTACTTTGATACATCCCATTCTCTTCCCCCATCACATTAAAATTTCTGATCTTCTCCTTCTTTCACCAGATTTATGCAAAGCCCACTGTAGAGCAGGTTCACTCTCTGCTTCACCCGGTTTAAAATCTATGGAACATTTAATCTGGTTGGTTTCTCACCAACAACAATAGCCGCCGACATATAATAGATGCACTGATTCTTCACACCAACTGACATAGAATTGATAAACCAAAAAAAAAACCATGGAATTTCTCCTTAATGTTTGCTTGTCCAATTAAATATAGCAGCAGTTCGGTAAGCATGATCTCACCAGAATTGAAATAAGTAATCTTGCCAAACAATTCAGAGTGAAATTTCCACGAAGGTGGCGCGTTTTTACTACCGGCTTCCGGTGAACGGTGGATTCGCTGGAAATTAAGGTTTGTTCTTGAACAAAGATGATGGAGTTTGGGGCTGAGCAACTTGATTTTCTGTTAATATATTTCAACGTATTTTCATGTATTCATTGTATTCATTGTCTTTTTTTCATTGTAATTCAATGTATCTCGTTGTATTCCATGTATTTCATTGTATTCACTGTCTTTTTTTCTCATTGTATTTCAATGTACCCCGTTGTATTCTATGTTTTTCATTGTATTCACTATCTCGCTATATGCCATGAATGTATTCATAATTTTTTTTTAATTGATATATTCAGATGTATTATATAATTTCTCTGAAAATTGCTATATTTTTGGGGTATTTTTTGATTGAGAATCTTTTTTATAACTGAAAATACAAAATTTGCGTGTTATAATTGAGTTTGTTGAGTTATATTAGGAGTCTATTATGTTAATTGATTCACTTTCCGTTTTAAAAACAGTGTAATCCCATATTTCACGCCGTGAATACAGCCGAATACAGTCAAATACAATAACCTGTCAAGCTGTAATCCCATGTTTCACTCCATGAATACAGTCGAATACACTCGAATACAACAACTGATTAGCTGGAATGCCCTAATTCACGCCTATTTTGTCTATTGTATTCATGAATACAATAGCTTAAATACATCAAATATATCTTATAACCAGTTAAAATGTTTCTATAATTCGTAATATAGCAAATGGTATCTGTAGATGGCTAATTACTACTAAAAGATAGTGTTTTATGAAAATTTTCCAAAAAACTATCCTTTATAGCCCCTCAAAATTTTAATGGCATATGTTTTTCCCTACTGACATGAAATAGCCCTCCGGCCCAAACATATTACATCTAATAGTCCTAAATGTCTATTTCGTATATTTTTGTATAATGATAGTCTATTGTGTATAAATTATATAATGACAGTCTATTTTGTATATATTTTGTACAATGACACTTGAAGAATTAGATCAATGGGCTAAAATGCACTGCTATGCTATTTTTTTTTTTTTTACATTATATACAAGTTAAATAATGTGTCATCAGATACTCAGAAGCCTAAGTCTGCTTTACCACTGTTCTCTTCCAAATTCTAGACCTCTTTATGCCCCCAACTACTTGTTAGGTCAGGTTGAACGTTAGCTTACTTGATGTATTTTTATTTTTTTACAATTGAGATAAATAGTTTAAACTATGTCTGTAATCGCCGTTTGGCCAAATTGTAAAAATCAGCTTATTTTGAAAAGTTTTTTTTTTTAAAAGTATTTTTCTCAAAAGTATTTTTGGTGAGAAGCAGTTTGTATTTGACTAATTAGTTTGAAAAGCATTTCTGAGCAGCAATTAGTTTTTGGCCAAGCTTTAAAAAACTGCTTTTAAGTGAATTTTTCTCAAAAGTGCTTCTCAAAAAAGTATTTTTGGGGAGAAACTACTTTTTTCTGCTTCTCCAAAACTACTTCTGCTTCTCCTCAAAAGCACTTTTTTCCTTCCAAAAGCTTGGCCAAACACCTTAATTTTTGGCCAAAAGTGCTTTTGGTCAAAAAAAAAAAAAAAAAAAACACTTTTGGCCAAAGAAGCTTGGCCAAACAGGCTATCAATATCGTATCATTCCTTTCTTCCTCCCCTATACAACACATTTTCGTACCTAGAGGTGAGCGAAACTGGAGAGCATCGAAAATGGATAAAGTGAAGAAATATAAAACTTGGGAAATTTGCAGAATTGCACCTGAAGCAATATACCAAGGAGGGAACCAGTGGCAGATCTACCTTAGCTCAAGCGGTGTCATGTGACACCGCTTCCTTGGATTATTCTAGTACTAATTATGTATATATATTTCAAATGAAAAAACACAACAATCAGATATGACACTTTTTACTACTCCGATTCGTGTAGCTCATGCGGTCTAAGGCTGAATTATTGTGCGTGAAGTCGCGCGTTCGAACGTACAGAACTTTTTTTTAAATATTTGTGTGCCCATCCACAAAATAGATGTGCCTGAAGGGGTTTGAACCGCTGACCTCTTTGGCATTATGAAAACACTAAACTAATGAATCATAAGTCACAGTTATAGATGCTAGCGACAGTAAATTGTTTTAAACGTGAAAGGATGTTGCTGCTTCCTTTCTTGTTTGGCTGTATTTTTTATGTTGTATAAATTTACAATAATTTTTTATTTGTTTAAATGATGACACCGCTTATACAAAATTCTGCGTACATCACCGTAGGAAACACTCCTTCACATAAGGAAACTCATTATTTATAAGAGAAGTAGTAATCAAATGTTGTTAAGTCTACCTTATGTCATCATTTTATTGGCCAATGAAAATGAGTTTGAACTCATGAGTCATAAGTGGGGTTTGTTGGATGATCTCTTGACATAAAGACTATCTATAAAATTAAAATAATTAAACACCCACCGAGAAATAAAGTAGGTTACGGAGTTAAAAAGTTTGAAATTTGAAGGGGAAGAGTGACAGTGGTTTTGGGCTAGCCCTTATAATTGCTTTTGGGCTATTAATTGTATAGTTTATTTTGCGGGATTTTTACCTAATTATACTTTATTAGAAATTTATTTACCTATTTTCTCTACGTTTTGTAATTTTTAATAAGTATCTAGGTTTTCTTACAAATTATGTAGATTGCTCCTTAAAAGGCTCTCACCCCGTATTAATGCCTTCAATTAAGGAATTCAATTACAATACTTTCTTCTTTTTTTTCCCTCTCCTTCCTTTTTTTTTACATCAAAATTCCTTAATTTACGCCAGAAGCTCCATCTTTTCTCTTCCCACCATTGCCAACAACTTTATATTATTAAAAATCATCAATTGTATTGTTCTTGTGCTGGGAGATTGGACAACACTGAAAATGAAGAAATATTCAGGAATTATATGATAATTGTATCATAATTGTATTTGAATTATATCATATACGTCAATGCCTAAAATATAATTGTATCATATTTGTATCACAATTGTGTCTAACTTGTATATGATACATTAATACCCGATACAATACTAATAAATTAATATATAATTATCATATATTTGTGATACAAATCGTGAAATTCTTCACGAACTCACAACTACTCGTAACAATATACAATAAATATACAATTAGCATACATTTATAATACAATCCCTTCAACAATTAGGATACATATACATTTATAATACAATCGAGATACATTTCCGAAAAATTGTGATACAATTATGATCTTCATCTTCTTCAAGTTTCAATCACAATTCTATACTAAAAATCTAATATAATCGTACTATAGTTGTATTAGTATTGTATCAAATATTGTTTTGGGTATTGGTGTATCATATACAAATGACACACAATATAGATTTTAGAAAATAAGAAAACAAGAGAAAAATCGGATATCAAAAGATTTGGAAGAGGAAAGAATCTGCAATTTTTGGATTATAACAGTGAATGATTGAAAGAGAAAAATCGGATATCAAAAGCTTTGGAAGAGGAGTGAGTAAGCGAGATTTTTGGGTTAGAAAGATTGTGGGTATCAGTGGGAGAATTCTTATGATGGGTGAGCACAAATATGGATAATGTGTAGCTGATATGCTATATTTAAGGTATGTTATATTTCCTCATTTTTATGATTTTGTATCAAATTAATAAATTTAGGTATATAAAGTAATTAATATGGAACATAAATAAAGGTAATAAATAGGTTTCTATTATAATATAGCTAGGTAAAAATCCCTTATTTTGTGGCTATCTATTGTCGTCAGTTTTTCCGGATGGCTACAAATGAAGTTTGATGTAGCTGGATGTTTTTGGGCCTAAAGTCTAGCTGGATTATTAAGAATTTGGGCTTTTCTATACAATTGATCCAGATATCTACCAACAGTATGTAGGCAGATTAGAAAACTCTTCTTTTACTTTTATCCTTTTCATTTTTTCTTCCCCGTGATTTCAAAGTTGAAGGGGAAGGGATTGAAAGGAAAGAAAAGAGATTTCTTTTTCAATAACCAGGCCTACCCTATAGAAACGAGTACTCAACATCTAGGTCAACAATTTTGACAAATGAGATATTTTAGCAAATTATTTCTGGTAAGTGTCATTTTTGACAATAATTACAAAAGGTTTATGCTATTAGTTGTTCTTCCACAAGCTACTTTTTTACTTCACTTAAATATCTGGACTTATTGCCTTAAAAATCAAAATACTTTTTATAATTATAGACCTTCAATACAAAAGTGAAAAAGAATTAGTTCTAACTTATTTTTTTTTAACTATTTGGAAAATAATTTTTTACTTTAACCATGATCTACTATCATGGTTAAGAAAAGTATGGTCAAGAAAAAGCAACATCAAACATCAAATTTGGAATTTTGTGATACTAAATAATGTTCGGACCGAAATAATCAGGTGTCACGCAGAAGCTAGTAAAGTAATATTTGGACAATGATAAATCAGACAACAAAAGAGAAATATACCAAAAGAGACACAAACATTTAACGTAGTTCGGTCAATTGACCTACGTCCACAGGCGAAGATGAGCAATCCAATATATAAAAAAAGTACAAAATATAGAGAAAACAACCTCACGAAGAGGCAAACACAAGTGATATACTAACACTTGTCCCGTTAAGTTCTCTCCCTAAACACGTCTCGCAAATACCATATGGCTAAAATGTAGATGCTACTGATGAGAAGGGCAAATCTTAAATTTATAGGACTCCAAACCTTTTCCTACAAGAAAAGGGACTAGCCAAATATGGAAGAATTATATTTTTCTTCTAGGAAAAGAAAAACCCAATTATGGTAAATTAAATATGTTGTTCTTTCCTCCATGAGATAGGAAAACCAATTATGGCAAGAAAATCTGGACAAACACCTAACAATTCTCCCCCTTGGCCTGAATTTTCTTACAAAATAAACTTGATCCACTGTGACGACCCCAAAGGGTCATCACCGGATTTCTCCCTTATTCCGCGCTTCCGAGGCCTTTAAAACCTCACTTATAGTTGCCTCGATTTTGCGTGTGTAGTCCGGGCACGTAGCCGGAAAGCTTTTATGTTGAAATATGTGAAATCTGTGAAAAATTTGAAGAATTTTGATATTAATATGATTAAAGTTGACTTCGGTCAATATTTTTGGTAGACGGATCCGGACCCCTGATTTGACAGTCTCGGAAGGTCCGTAGAAAAATATGGCACTCGGGCATGTGCCCAGAGTCGAAATCCGAGGACTAGAACCCGAGTAAAAGAATTTTTCTATTAAATTATTTTCTGAAATTGTTAAGGAAAATGAAAATGAAAATTGACTAAAAGACTATGGTATCGGGCTCGTATTTTTGTTCCGACGCTCGGTACAAGTCTTATATATTATTTAAGCGCTTTCTATAAAGTTTGGTTGAAAACGGACGTCGTATGATGTGTTTCGGACTATAAGTTCCAAATTTGAAAAGTTTATGAAACTTAGAAGAAAATCATGTGTTTTGAGGCTTGATTCTATGTATATGATGTTATTTGGGCGATTTGATCATACGAGTAAGTCCGTAGGGTATTTTTCAGATTGTGTGCATGTTTGGTTTGGAGCCCCGAGGGCTCGGGTGAGTTTTGGACAGGCATCGGATTGCATTTCTCATGTTTTAAAAAACTGGTACGAGGCTTCTGCAATTTTCACAAATGCAAAGCCAGGGCTCGCAAATGTGGATGCCAACTGTCGCAAATGCGAAACCATCCCAGGCAAGCCAATGTTCGCAAATGCGAACTTTTATTCGCAAATGCGAAGAAGGGGAATCTGGCTGGTGATAGCAAATGCGACCAAATGTTCACAAATGCGATCCTTCCCCAAATGGCCCAAAGTTCGCAGATGCGAACCAAAGTCTCGCAATTGTGAAGCCTGGAAAAATGCATAGTGTTCGCAAATGCGAACTAAGTTTTGCAATTCCCACATCTACAGCCCTGCAATTTTCATACTTATATGATTTTTAGCCTCATTTTTCATATCTCTCAAACCCAAACACCCATTGGCGATTTTTCAAGAACCCTTCCTCCTCCAACCCATTTGTAAATTGATTTTTACTTAATTTCTTCAATCTTTAACATCATTTATTATATTTTCATCTTAAAATTAAGGTTTTCATGGGAGAAAATAGGGGTTTTGGGTAGAACCTAGGTTTTCTTAAAATTGGGGATGTGGATCTCAATTTGAGGTCCGATTTCAAAACAAATCATACATATGAACTCGTGGGGGAATGGGTAATCGGGTTTTGGTTCGAACCTCGGGTTTTGACCACGTGGGCCCCGGGTCATTTTGGGAATTTTTGAGTAAAATTTTGGGAAATTCATTTTCATGCATTTAAGTTGATTCAATTAACATTTGTTGATACATTCAAGTAATTTGTGACTAGATTCGAGCGGTTTTGTGGTGAATTCGAGGGGTAAAGCTATACTAGAGGCTTGAGTGGATTTTTGGAGCATTTGAGGTAAGTGTTTGATCTAACTTTGGCTTGAGGGAATAAGATTAGAATATTAATTGCTAAATGCTAATTGTTGAGTACGGTGTATAGGCATGGTGACGAGTATCTATACACCGGTGTCTAGCATGACCGTGAGTCCTTATTGTGCTTATTCTGGTTTTGTGGTGACTCCTCCTTGTTAAATTGGTGAACTCTATATAATGTGAAGAGTATAAGAAAGAAATTTATAACTTGAAAACTCTTTGGAGCATTGGCAAGAATGATAAGTAACTATTGAGTAAGAAATGAAAGAAAGAAAGAAAGAAAGATGTTATTATTTCCTTCCTGGGATGTTTCCGTACTTTGATTATCTCCCTCGCAGGGATGTGAAAGTTATTGTTATTGTTCCCATGCCGGGATTTGACTGTTTACTTGTGTTTTCCCTTGCCGAGATATCTATTACTTTTGTCTACCCCCCCTCGCCCCCATTGTTTGTGATTGCTGTTTGGGTGAGGTTGAGTGATAAAGCACGATGGGTGATGCCGTGCACGATTGTTTTGGTTATTTATGCACGAAGGGACATTCCGTGCCATGTTTTGATTATTTATGCACGAAAGAACATTCCGTGCCATGTTTTGATTATTTATGCACGAAGGAACATTCCGTGCCATGTTTGATTATTTATGTGCGAAGGAACATTCCGTGCAAGGTTTTGATTATTTATGCACGAAGGGACATTCCGTGCTATGTTTGTTTATTTATGCACGAAGGAACATTCCGTGCCATGTTTGACTATTTATGCACGAAGGAACATTCCGTGCCATGTTTGACTATTTATGCACGAAGGAACATTCCGTGACATGTTTTGATTATTTATGCACGAAGGAACATTCCGTGCTATGTTTGATTATTTATGCACGAAGGAACATTCCGTGCTATGTTTGATTATTTATGCACGAAGGAACATTCCGTGCCATGTTTGATTATTTATGCACGAAGGAACATTCCGTGCCATGTTTTGATTATTTATGCACGAAGGGTTATTCCGTGCCATGATATAAGAGTTATGTGAGGAAAAGCACGAAGGTTGATGCCGTGCACTTTATTTGATTGCTTATGGTGAGAATGAGAGTAAAAGCACGAAGGTTGATGCCGTGCACTTTATTTGATTGCTTATGGTGAGAATGAGAGTAAAAGCACGAAGGTTGATGCCGTGCAATTGTTGATTTTCCCGTTCTCATTAATTATTGTTATTGCCCTGTTTCTTCCTTAAATTGTTGACTTTATATCCGGACGGTACTCCCCCATAGTCTGTTTCCCTCCTTCTTAATTGTTTAATTTATGTATTCTTTCCTTTGTTGCATATATATATATATATATATATATATATATATATATATATATATATAT
>MU721004.1:247435-262130 GCA_026770625.1 Nicotiana glauca
TATTTGTAGCACTCTTTAGAGGTTCGTGAGGTAGCGACTCCAGTCTTGGGTAGTGAAATATTAAACTTCCGTATTATGGATTTTCAGTTATTCATGTTTTAAAAGACTTCCGCATTTATTTAAAGGCTCGTTATTTTATTATTGTTGTGTGGTTATCCGAAGTGGTTTAGATGTTTGGCTTGCCTAGCTCCGACAGTAGGCGCTATCACGACCCCCGACGGTGGAAAATTCGGGTCGTGACATCCACCTTCTTCACATAGCTTTCAATGGGTCGCATCTCTAAATATCCACCACAAATTTTGTCTCAACATGCGTAGTATACCGATCAAAACTCTCAGACAAAAATCACGATTATCGTCAAATATGCTGTGGCTAGAACTGAACCCGCCAAGATGAACCTGTCTTGAACCTCACTCTGATTCCTCTGGTTAGGACCTAAATAATCAGGTGTCATTCAGAAGCTAGTAAAACAACATTTGAGACGATAAATCAGACAACAAAAGAGAAATATACCAAAAGAAACACAAACATTTAACGTGATTTGCTCAATTGACCTACATCCATAGAGGAGATGAGGAATCCACTATATAAACGAGAGTACAAAATATCGAGAGAACAACCTCACGAAGAGGCAAACACAAGTGATACACCACTACTAAAATATCAGATTTTAGCGACGGACAAATTCTGTAGCTAAATAGAAAAATCCGTTGCTAATCTCATTTAGCGATTGATTAGCGACGAATTATCAATAAATTCTGCTAGTTACGAGTGTTTTAGCGACAGATTAGCGACGAGGTTCATAGCTACTTTTAGTTTTTTTGTAGTGCACTAACACTTGTTCGGTAAAATTCTACCCCTAAACATGTCTCTCAAATTCCATATGGACACATTGTGAATGCTACTGAATGAGAAGGTCGGATCTTCAATTTATAGAATTCCAAACCTTTTCCTACAAGAAAAAGGACTAGCCAAATATGAAAAAAATTATATTTTCCTTCTAGAAAAAGAAAAATTCAATTATGGTAAATATGTTGTCCTTTCCTTCATGAGATAAGAAAACCAGTTATGATAAAAAAAATCTGGACAATCACCTAACAAATAAAAGCATTATATTCTTGTCATTCATTTTCCTTTATCTTTACCTAATTTGGTTCTTTGGATACCTCCATCTCTTAGAAATATCTTTTTACATGATGTAAATTCCTTTATCTCATGAGAAAAATTAATAGCACGAGTATTCGGGATTCGCTAGTCCAATTAATTCAAATTCAAGTTTCGTAGACCCTATTTAAGGTGGAAACATTTCTTATTATCTAGATTTTTTTTTCATTCCGAATTAAAGGTTCGAATGTAGGATTGTAAATTCAAATTTAATCAGTATGAATATCAAACGCCGAATGAAAACATAAGAAAAGTCGCAAATCCAATTTGAAAGGAATGAGAAGTTGCTGTTGGACATAAATATTTACTTGCATATGATGGTTATATGGAGTCAAGTGATTAACTTAAAGAGTTACATATTAAAGTAAATATATACATTATTTAATCGTGATAAAAGTTCATATACATAACATATATCTTACATTCTTGTGTTTGGTATACATATCAAGTTCGTGTAATTTTTTTTTTTTTACCTGAGGATTAATATGAATATATATGCTCCCTCTTTTTACCTTCTTGTATTTTGTTGAGTTTCTATTTTCTTCCATATCTAAACGATTGGTTGGGTGGTGTTTGTGTGTGTTGGGTTGGGAGGTGGGGGGGGGGGGAGAGCATTTTTTGATGAAATTTGAATGGTTGACTAGGTCATTGACCGGGTCAAGTTCACTTTTGACAAGCAAACTAATCTAGAATTCGTAGTACTCCCTTAGAATCACTAATAATTCACCAAAAGATACTATAATATCTCAAATGCAAACCTAAAAGGACAACAAAAAGGACATAGTGAAAGACACATTTAAATATTCTATCCATTAAGAATTACCACAAGGCCATTTATTACCCCCAAAAAAGGCGTATGTTTTATCTTCATAATAAGGGATAGGGTCAAATGTATTTGGGTTAAACTGCATAAATAAAAAAAGCACGGTGTACAAAATATTTTATATTTATGCCACAATCTAAAGGGGTGTGATATATGCAGTCTACCCCTGATACAAACATTAATAACTAATTCTACAACTTGAACTCGTGACCTATAAGTCGCACGAATATAATTTAACAGTTTCTCCGAGGCTCCCTATAACTGAATAAATTATTACTGAAATAGTAAAAATTGTTGTCGATCAAGAATCATTTCATTAGTGCAAGACAACCCAACCAGTCTATATAGTGTTATTATTGTGAAAAGTATAGTTCTCAAAAACGACATTAGTGACATAATTCCATTTTTGCCTAACTTAATTCTTGGATTTGGACGGCACTACTTTCAGCTATTCTTTAACTGTTATTTCATCACTACAGACCATTCTGATAGAAATAAAGTTACATTTTTTTTGTGTCATAGATTAAAAAAAGAAAGAAGGAAAAGTGCCATGCAAAATGAAGCAGAGAAAATATGTTCCTTAAGTAAAGGACAATATTTCAATGTGTTGTTTTTAGAAAAAAAAGTCCAGTTTCAGAAAGTATATTGGCATAAAATAAATACTTAAATGTTTCCTCTCAAATAGTTAAGAGAAGATAAAATGAAGGAAAAAAGTTAATTTCTCTGATGGCTAGGGTTTTTCTTTCATTGGTAGAAAAAATATAGCTGCTGCTACAATAAAGAAAAAAAAAGAATATAGTTGCTGACGTAGAAATCCACACTGGCATTTTTGCTGATTTAGCATGCCTATGGGACTTTATTGAACTTTTCAGCCATTTTTTTTTGGAGTAATAAATCATAAGTTTAATGACTTTATATTTACAAAGTTAGTTTAGTGACTGTTTTTGAAAGATAGGAAGTTTGATGACCATATGTTAAACTAGGGTGCATTCGATTTTTAGTACTCTCCTTCCACAAAAAAAAAAGGATGAGATTTTAAGAGAGTCAAATTATCTAATTTTTTCATTTTAATTTTGATATTATTTTTTTTTAACTCTTTTGACACACAAGAACACACACACATTTTTTTTGGGTCAAGTAAAGACATATTATATATCACGTAACAGTACAGGGAGCAAGGTGCCTAGACGGCAATACGGTACAAAAGGAGTGTTGTGCCGTGGTGCCCAGATGCACTGGGTTACAAAAAGGTGTAGGATTCATATTACAATTATTTGCCAACGTATCTAAGCAAAATGAGGGTGGCTCCAAATGTGCTGGTGTAGATGCGGTGCGCCTGTGCAGCTGTCGGCGTTGATATGCTAGCAAATCTTGTAAAAGAAAAGTTGGTGGTTGCCATATGAGAGTTGTTGGAGCATTTGTATCCAGAGTTGCTCCATGTTTTGCCAGTTTATCTGCTACCCGGTTTTGCTCCATATATGTATGTATTAGCATGGCCTACCTAGCTGGTGTAGCAGAAACCTGCATTCATGTAATATCGATGAATATTGGGGATGATGGGATTGAAGTAGAGAGACTAACTCTGTCGAGTCAACATTGATGTTTAGCTCAAAAGTTAAAAGTATGTTTTGTAAGCTAGAAAATAATCAAAAATATGAGAGGGTAAATCGTAACCAAATATAATAGGCCTAGAGATGTAAGAGTGATAACTATGTTGTACTTAAAATGATATTCTGGACTCAAGAAAAGTTGTTCGTCAGAAGTAAGAGATAGAGAGAGAGCATCAGAGAGAATGAGAGAGTTGTATTATTCAATAATAATGCCCATCCCTTTTACAATGGGAAGGTCCCCTTTATATAAGGAGGGGCCTTCCTTAAAATAATAATAAAAGTATCGAACGTGGTTGACGTCCTCCTAACGGGGACACCCAGTTCTAGATAGCGTCGCCTTCGCCCTCACATCCGAGCCGTGCCCTTATTATAGCAGATATACGCTTACTGGGCGTACCCTTTGGCATAGAGGCGTATAGGGTCAAATTTGACCCCATACAGTTAGTTCCTCTGCTCGTTGGAGGCGTATTCAGTAGACGTCTTCAATGGGCGGAAATGCCGACCTCGTCTTCGGAAAATTTGACCTTATTATGAGGGCGATGACGTGAGTAGGGGAAATATACGGCGTCGGTGATCTGTTGACACGTGGTCTCCTTTTTAAAATGACGTCACTGCCGGCATGCGTCATGATGATACTTGCTCCCGAGGCATTTTCAGGAGATGATTTGACGTTTTGGTTTCCCGCGCCCATTTTGAATCATGCCTCTTCGATTTCCGTGTATCTTAGCCCTATAAATAGGAGGAAGGTTCAATCTTTTTTATCTTTCGAACTTCTGAATTCTTTCTACTTCCCTTTTCATCTTCCTTGCCAAAAACCGCTACTTCGTGATGAATTCTTCCGTTTCTATTGAAACCACCCTTCTTATTGTTAGAGCTTGATTTATATAAAATATTATTATGGCGGAATGTGGGCAAAACAGCAAAAAAGCCAAGGGTGACACCCCATCTAGGGTTCCACCATCTTCGGGTGGTGATGGGAAAAAGGCAGAGAAACCCCTCGTCCCTCTTAGCGTAGATAATGTCCTTCCAAAAGAGATACACACTCGTAGAGATTTCCCGACCAAGAGCCTGACTCCTTCTTGGGATCACAGCGAGCTATTACAATCACATTTGGACGACCTGCGAGAGGCGTACCAGATTCCAGACCACGTGGTGATGGAGCCGGCCGGGACGGACTATGCCAACGTGCACCGGCCGGTATACTGCACATTTTACGAATATCCGTTCTTGATCGGATATGGCCTCCCAGTTTATCCCCTCGTGGAGGAGCTCTGCCGTTTTTACAATGTGTGCCTGGCTCAGCTCACTCCCTACACTTGAAAGGTGTGTCGTATTATGACCACCTATTCGGCCAGGGCCGAATGCAGCGTTTCGGTCCACCACCTCTTACAATTATTCGGCCCTGGCTACATGAGGGGTACTATGCTGCAACTAAAAAGCTGTGGCACGAGGGGCCTGGTCGTTAAGGCCGACGACAAGACTAACCGCCGCTTCTGGCATAAATTTTTCTACATCAGGACGGAGCACCTGGTGTCGAATCCTGAAGGATTTCCGGAAAGGTGGAATCCAGAACGTAAGTGTTTTTACTTGAACTCAGTACTGTTCGTGATCTTGACCGTACGACCATTATAACTTCTTTTTGATTTCCCTCCCCTTTTTGCAGCGAGGGCTTCTCTGCCCCGATTTGTCGACCATATTAGGTCGTGGGTGGAGAGGTTGATTCCATTTGCGTAGGAGTGCCGCACCTGGTCCGCGTTCTGTGATAGATACGGCCCACCAGGTAACTCTTTGACCATGGTTTGGAGGTTTTGTTAGGTTTTGTTACCTGACTTATTTATGTTGGCAGGTCGGAGCGCCCCCAAGAGGAAGAAGTAGAATGTCGCTGCCTCGTCTGGGGTGGGGACTGATTCTGGAGATGAGTACGTACCCCGTGGCTCGCCTAGTGATGGCGTTCCAGAGGTTCCTCAACCTGAAGTTGCGCCTGTGGCTGCGTCCACAAGTGAAACAACTACTTCACCGCCATCCCCACGGCCCATGGGGAAGGTTTTCGAGGGTGAGGAGCCGCCTGAAAGGAAGAGACGCCGTTTGATGCTCAGCAAGGGGATAGCCACAGAGGATGAGGGGGCGAGCGAACCCCGTTCGGAGTCGAGGACAATTTTTATGGCCGATGCTATCCACTTGGGGAAGTCGGCTCCCCAGGGGAGGGCAGTTCTCGATGCCGCCCCCGTACATGTTCCGGAGGGTGGCGTGTCAGCTGCTGCTGAGGAAGAAGATGATGAGGAGAGGGCGGAACCTGAGACGGCCCCTGCGGATGCGTGTGCATTGAGGAGGGATTGAGCCCGCGTGGGGATGTTGGCGGGTGGGTCTAACCGCCGGATTTTGATCCCATGCGGATATAACCTGTTGCAACATAGCGAGCAAGTCGCAGCGGATATGACCCTGCTGTGTGCGACCACTGAGCGCGAATATTGAAAGACGTTAGCGACAAGGACCTATCTCGAAGGGTTGCTGGCGTGACCTTGCGGGTATATTTCGTTTTTCTTTATGTATTATAAAGTGAACTTTTGTGCGTGCTAATTTATCTTCTTTATGTCTCTTCTTCAGACCCTCATTTTGGAGATAGAAAGGGGTCGGCGAGTACAAAAGAAGGCCGCCACCTTTAAGTAGGTGGCAAAGAAGTACCGGGAGTGTCGCACCAAGCTTCAAGCATTGGCGGACCTATTCGCACAGGACCCGCAGTTTCAGGTTTTTCATGAGGGCCTGGAGCAGTCGGAGGCCTAGCTGAAGTGAAGGGTAGTTCAGCTAGAGCAGGTGGATCACCAGCTGATGGCCGTCTTGGCTCGAAATATTGAACTGGAGACTCTTCTCCAGTCAAAGGAGGATGAACTGGAGGTTGGTCGTGGGGTAGTGGCGGAGGCTGCTAATTTGCGTGCTGAGGTCGATGCCTTAACCTCCGAGCTCAATGCCAAGGCAGCTGAAATTGAGGCTCTTAAGCAGGCCGCTGCGTCCAGGTCCGACGACGGTGTGCCTGGCGAGGCGCGGGACATGTGGGTGTACGCCGAAGCCAAACTGGTCGTTTTCGAGGAGTTTCTTGCTACAGGCCGAGCCACTGAGGCAGAGGTAGAGGACCAGCGACATTTAGCTCGGGTTGCCCGAGAAGCCTGTGGATATAGTTCTGATTCCCTAGACTGAGCGGGCTATAATTCCGAAGACGTTAAACGTCTGGCTTCCGGGTCCTGGATCTCTGTAGCTTATCAAGCTGAGGGCGGCAGCGGAAAAGATGACGAACCGGCAGACGACGGCGGACAGGACGGGGGGCCGTGTTAGGACTTGTACTTATTTTGTTTTTGTTGTTTTGTGGAGATGTAAATAGATCCCGTTGTATATGTATATTTTTCTCGATGATAATAGAAGTTACTCTTTTGCTGTTTCTATTCGTACCTTTTTTCGGTATCTCGACTCCGCGGAGTGGATGCTTGTTAATGTTTCCTTGTCTGTTGCTTACGTGCTTTGTGCCATAATCGGACAGAGTTGGCGACCGATAGTGACGGTTGCCTTAACCGTGATATTGTCGATGGTGGCCTTAGCCGTTTACACGTTGGAGATGGCCGTAGCCATGTATATAACTTGGATTGTTGTCGAGTTTGTCTGTCGTAGTCAAGCTGGGTCGACTTATTGACGATAGTGGCCTTATCCGTTTACATGTTGGAGATGGCCGTAGCCATGTACGTGACTTTGAGTGTCGTCGAGTTTGTTTATCGTAGTCGAGATGGGTCGACTTATTGACGATGGTGGCCTTAGCCGTTTACACGTTGGAGATGGCCGTAGCCATGTACGTGACTTCGACTGTCGTCGAGTTTGTCTGTCGTAGTCGAGATGGGTCGACTTATTGACGATGGTGGCCTTAGCCGTTTACACGTTGGAGATGGTCGTAGCCATGTACGTGACTTCGATTGTCGTCGAATTTGTCTGTCGTAGTCGAGTTGGGTCGACTTATCGACGATGGTGGCCTTAGCCTTTCGTACATCGACGATGTCGTAGCCTTTCATACATTGGAGATGGTCGTAGCCTTTCATACATTGGAGATGGCCGTAGCCTTTCATATATCGGGGATGGCCGTAGCCTTTCATACATCGGAGATGGCCGTAGCCTTTCATACATCGGAGATGGCCGTAGCCTTTCATAAATTGGAGATGGCCGTAGCCTTTCAAATATTGGAGATGGCCGTAGACTTTCATACATCGGAGATGGCCGTAGCCTTTCATACATCGGAGATGTTCGTATCCTTTAAAACATTGGAGATGGTCGTAGCCTTTCATACATTGGAGATGGCCGTAGCCTTTCATACATTGGAGATGGCCGTAGCCTCTCATACATTGGAGATCATGCTAGTCCACTCCCTTTGTCATGCCAGTCGGGAGGGCGTATGGAGTGGCTGGTGTGATAAACTTGCCTCGTGAGTATCTCCAGGCATCCCCTCCGCCGCCTCGTTAAAAACCTCCCCGAGAAAACCCAATTGGGACAAAACTCGGGCAGGGGAAAAAGAATACGACTCGGGAGGTGCCTTTCAGAAATGGGCGACGTTCCAATTGCTTTGGATCATTTTTCCTTCCATTATCTCTAGCTGGAATGCCCCTTTATTCGCTGCTACTGTGATTTTGTATGGTCCGTCCCAGTTGGCGCCCAGTTTTCCTTCGCTTGGGTCTTTTGATGCCAGCGTTTTGGCTTTGAGGACGTAGTCACCTACTTTGAGTGGTCGTATTTTGGCCCACTTGTTGTAGTACCTTTTGACTTGTTGTTTCTGGAACACCATTCTTATGTGAGCCATTTCTCTTCTTTCCTCGGCCTCATCGAGGTCTTGGAGGCTGTTCGCGTCATTTTCTGCTACGCTTGTATGTGAACACCTAAGGCTTGGTTCGCCTACTTCGACCGGTATGACAGCATCGATTTCGTATACCAGTGAGTATGGTGTCTCTCCTGTGGAGTATTTGGACGTGGTCCGGTGTGCCCACAGTACTTCTGGTAGTAACTCATGCCATAGCCCTTTGGCGTCTTCGAGCTTCTTCTTCAGTATGTTTAGTATCGTTTTGTTGGACGGCTCTACTTGGCCGTTGGCGGAGGGGTGGTATGGCGTGGAGCGTATTCGCTTAATATGCCATTTGTCGAAGAACTCGGTTGTTTTCTGTCCGATGAACTGACGTTCGTTGTCGCAGGTGATTTCGTTGGGGATGCCGAAGCAGCAGATGATATTCTTCCATATGAAAGCGATGACTTCCTGTTCGTGTATTTGGGCGTACGCACCTACTTCCACCCACTTGGAAACATAGTTAGTTAAAACCAATAAAAATTGTACCTTTCCTCGTCCTGCTGGTAGCGGACCGACTATGTCCATTCCCCATTTGATAAAAGGCCATGGGGAAGTAACCAAGTGGAGAGGTTCCCCTGGTTGGTGTATCATGGGGGCGTACTTTTGGCATTGTTCGCATCGGCGGACATATTTTGCCGCGTCTTTCTTCATAGTTGGCCAGTAGTAGTCGTCCCGTATCAAGCAGCGTACGAGGGCGCGGTTACCTGTGTGGGCACAGTAGTGGCCTTCGTGCACTTCTTCGAGTATTGGCGTCGTTTGGTGAGGCCCTAGGCACTTGGCCAGGGGTCCGCCAAAGGTTCTCTTGTAGAGCTCTTGGTTTATCAGGCAATACCAGGCGGCCTGAACGCGGAGCTTCTTGGCTTCTTTTTTGTTAGGTGGGAGTGTCCCCTCCTGCAAGTAGGACACGAACTGGTTGCGCCAATTCCAAGTCAAATTTAAGGATAGTACCTCAGTATGATCAATGGCTGAATGAAGGAGGGTGACTACGCTTTCTTTGTCGAAGTTTTTAGTGGCTGCGGCCAATTTTGCTAGGCCGTCTGCCTCGGCGTTTCGCGCCCTAGGAACCTGCTCAAAGCGGCATTCGTCGACCTCAGTCATTAATCTGTGGATTTCCGATTGGTACTTTTGCAATCTCTGCTCCTTGATTTGGTAAGTCCCAGTGACCTGGTTCACCACGAGCTGGGAGTCGCAATGGAGGACGAGTCGTCGAGCTCCGTACTTGATGGCTAGTTTTATACCTGCAATAACCGCCTCGTACTCGGCCTCGTTGTTAGTCATCTCGGGGCATCGTATGGCCTGGCGAATTATTTTGCCCGTGGGGACCTGGAGAACGAGTCCCAGTCCCGATCCCGAGGCATTAGCGGCACCGTCAATGTAAATAGCCCACAGGTCGGTGTTAGAGAGGGCACAATGTGCCTCTCATTCCGCCTCTGGCAATATCTCTACGCTGAAGTCGGCCACGAAGTCGGCGAGTACTTTCGACTTGATGGCGGTTCTCGAGAGATACGAGATATCATGCTCGCTGAGCTCTATGGCCCACTTGGCGAGCCTGCCTGATAACTCAGGCTTATGTAGGATGCTTCTCAAGGGGAAGGTTGTTACTACTTTTATGAGGTGGCATTGAAAATAGGGTCTAAGCTTCCGTGAAGCTACGACCAGTGCCAGGACTAATTTTTCAAGGTGTGGATACCGTGTTTCGGCGTCCACTAAGGTCTTGCTAAAATAATAAATAGGGGATTGCGTACCTTTAGCCTCGCGAACCAATACTGCATGGACGGCGACCTCAGATACGGCTAGGTATACCAGCAGGGGCTCGCCCGAATTTTCTTTGGCCAGCAGTGGAGGCAAGGACAGGTACGCCTTCAGTTTTCTCAAGGCTTCGACACATTCTTCGTTCCAGTGTAATCCATTTTCCTTTCTCAGTACATTGAAAAATTTGTGGCATCTGTCGGAGGATCGTGTGATGAATCTAGATAGGGCGGTTATTTGCCCCGTCAGCTTCTGCACCTGTTTTTTGCTGTTCAGTATCTCAGGTATCGCGTCTATTGCCTTGATCTGGTCTGGGTTAACTTCGATACCTCGTTGTGACACGAGGAATCCTAAGAACTTCCCTGAGGCTACGCCGAAGGCACATTTCTCGGGGTTCAGCTTCATCCCCTATCTTCTTAATATTCCGAAGGCTTCTTTCAGGTGGTCGATGTGATCTTCTTTTCTTGTCGACTTTACCAGCATATCGTCGATATAGACTTCCATGGTCTTACCGAGCTGCTCTTTGAACATCTTGGTGACCAATCTCTGGTACGTAGCCCCCGCGTTTTTGAGCCCGAAGGGCATCACTTTGTAGCAGTAAGTCCCTTGATGGGTGATGAAAGTCCTCTTCTCCTGATCTTCCTCGGTCATCATGATCTGATTGTAGCCGGAGTAAGCGTCTAGGAAACTTAACATTTCATGTCCTGCGGTGGCGTCGATCAATTGGTCGATGTGAGGTAGTGGGAATGAATCCTTCGGGCATGCTTTGTTTAGATCGGTGAAATCTACGCACATCCTCCACTTCCTGTTTTTCTTTTTAACCATGACGACGTTGGCAACCCACTGGGGGTATTTTGATTCCCTGATGGAGCCATTGGCAAGTAGTTTGTCCACTTCCACGCTGACCGCTTCATTGATTGCGGCATTGAATTTCCTCCTTATTTGTCGCACGAGCGGATGTAATGGATCGACGTTCAGCTTGTGGGTGGCGATATTTTGCAGAATCCCTGGCATACCTGAATGGGAGAAAGCAAATAGATCTGCATGGTTAGTTAGGAATTCATGATACTTACTTGGGTTGGCGAGGCCGTAGCCGATGTAGGCTTTCTTCGCTGGGTAGGTGTCGTCTAATTGGACTAGGTCGAGGTCTTCGACAGTTGCTCTACATGCTTCCACGACGTCGGGATCTTTGATGGAGTCCGTTGTCAGGTCGACTTTGGTCCCCGACACGGCTAATTGCTATGCCTCCGCACTTGCCCCTTTTAGCTGTTGGGTGTGGGCGCAATCTCGAGTTATTTTGTAGCACTCTTGCGCGGTGCGTGGCTCTCCCCTAATATTGAATACTCCCTATAGGGTAGGGAATTTGATCACCTGGTAAAGGTTTGAAGGAACCTCTCGCATGGCGTGTATCCATGGGCATCCTATGATGACGTTGTACGCTGTTTCCTGGTTCATCACATGGAAAGTCGTTTCCAGCGTGACTCCTCCCGCTAAGACGGGCAGGGTTATTTCTCTGGATGTCCGTTCCACTGTATTGTTAAAACTGGTTAGTGTTATATAGCGCAATATTACCCTATCTTCGAGTCCCATTTGTGCAAGGACCCTTGGGTGGATAATACAGGCGCCACTTCCATCGTTGATCATGACTCTTTTGACATCCGTATCAGAGATACGTAAAGTAATAACTAAAGCATCATAGTGAGGGAAAGACAAACTGTCGGCATCGGACTTGTCGAAGGAGATACTACCTTCGAAGTCGTCATACCGTTCGTGGGAGATGGTCCACTTCAGTCTGTGTGTATTGGCGAATTTGATGTGGTTGATCGTTGACTCGTTGCTACCACCGACGATTATGTTTATCATTCGCGTTGGGGAGGGCGGATTTGGCGGCCCACGGGATTGTTCCCGTCCGCGCACAAAGTTGATTTTCCCTTTGTCATTGAGTAACTCCTTCAGGTATCCCTGGTTTAGCATCCTTACTACTTCTTGCCGTAGGCTTATGCAGTCTTCGGTTTTGTGTCCCCGTTCCTGATGGAACTCACACAGGACGTTTGATTTCCTTGTGACGGGGTCTGATTTCATCTTCAGCAGCCATTGCACCTTGGTGACTAGCTTCTCCAGTGCGTACACTATTTCTGAAGGAGACACACAAAAGTTATGTGCGGATAATAAGGGGGGCGTACCTCTTTCTTTTCGAAGTGGGGCGACACGTCATTGTAACACGTCCGTATGTCTGGGCGGTGGATGGGAGGATCTGGTGTACGACTGATGTCGGTCTCTGTTGGAGCGCGGGGGTTGTTCTCGACTCCCTCATTGCGTCGATCTCTCCTTGTTTCTGAGTGCATTACCGTTAGCCGTTGAGTCGACCCATTGAGGTCATCCTCGTCCGCTCGTACCTCGGCACAGTAGGCATTGTGGATTTCCTCCCATGTGGTAGGGGGATATTTTATAAGGCGGCTCAGCAGCTTCTTGGTCGCCTTTGAGCCGTCCCTGCTTAGCCCGTTCATGAAAGCAGCGACTGCCATACCTTCCGATACATTCGGCAGACTCATCCTCACCCTGTTAAACCTGGCTAGGAAGTCTCTGAGCCCTTCTCCTGTGGTTTGTCTGACGGCGAAGATATCGTTGACCCTTGCTTCTGCTTTCTTCGCACCCGCATGAGCGGTGACGAACTTATCAGCCATTTCCTCGAACGTTGATATTGCCTTAGCTAGCAACTGAGAATACTATGTCAAGGCCCCTCATGTCAACGTCTCGCCAAACTTCTTCAACAGCACCGACGGTACCTGTTCTTTCGATAGGTCGTTACCCTTCACAGCAGTGACGTAGTAGATCAGATGATTCTCAAGATCCGTGGTTCCGTCGTATACCTTCAAGTAGGGAGGCATCTTGAAGGTTTTTGGGATAGAGTAAGGGGAAGCTTCCTCAGTGTATGGCTGCTCTACGAACCTCCCCATGTCGCGTTTTGGTAGTAACTTGGGAGCTCCGAGGATTTTGTCGACCCTCTCCTGGTGTTCCTTCATCTGGTCACGGAGTGCTTTGTTTTCGTTTTCCATTTTTTCCATCTTCCTTAGGATGGCAATTAGTGTACCATCACTGGTCTGTGCTTCGATGGGTTGGTTATTTACTCGCGTATCCTCGTGTTCGCCCATGGCAGTGGTGATGCTTTCCGTTGGCACAGACCTGATGTTGCCTTGTGGTGATTTCTCGACCAAGACATTTAGGGTGCTTGTCAGCCATTCTTCCAGTAGCCTTTTGACCACCGAGGGTGCTTCCTTAACAGCAGATGTGGACGCTCCTTTTTCGTGCAAGATCGTTAGATCTTCGGATGGGGAAGATGAGATCTCTGCACCTGGTGCAGTGCTGGGGGTTGCGTTGATGATGACATCATCACTGGCCTCATTGAGAGGACCAAGAAGGTTGGCTGTGACACCCAACTTTCGATCTGGTATTATTTTCAGCCATCTCTTATTTTCGTGTGATGTAGAGAAAGGTAATTGGTTGATCTCTAGGTGGATACTATGATTTTGATTCTCGAAATCCCCACAGACGGCACCAAATTGTTTGGCTCAAAAGATAAAAGTATGCTTTGTAAGCTAGAAAACAATCAAAAATATGAGAGGGTAAATCGTAACCAAATATAATAGGCCTAGAGATGTAAGAGTGATAACTATGTTGTACTTAAAATGAGATTCTGGACACAAAAAAAGTTGTTCGTCAGAAGTAAGAGATAGAGAGAGAGCATCAGAGAGAATGAGAGAGTTGTATTATTCAATAATAATGCCCATCCCTTTTACAATGGGAAGGTCCCCTTTATATAAGGAGGGGCCTTCCTAAAAATAATAATAAAAGTATCGAACGTGGTTGACGTCCTCCTAACGGGATGTGATGACCCGACCCATCATCACGTGAGTTACTGCCCCGTTTCCCCCATATTATGTTTCTCTATATTTCAATATCGGTATTTGAGGTGATCGGGTAGAATTGGATTGGTTTTAGTTGGAAATGAAGCACTTAGTCTCTTAGAAGGAAGCTTGTTTTGGAAAAAGTCAACCAGAAGTTGACTATATAGTTAGAGGGCTCGGATGTGAATTAAGGTGATTCGGTTAGCTTCGGGGGATTATTTGTGACTTAGGAGTGCGATCGGAATTGAATTTGGAGGTCCGGTGTAGAATTAGGCTTGAATTGGCGAAGGTTGAATTTTGGCGAATACCGGTTGGTAGGTGAGATTTTGATCCCAGGGTCGGAATAGAATTCCGAGAGTTGCAGTAGCTTCGTTAGGTTATTTTGGATGTGCGGGTAAAATTTCAGGTCATTTAGACGTCATTTGGTTGGTTTTTTGATTGAAAGTGCATTTCGGAAGTTTTGAAGAAACTTAGGCTTGAATCTGATGTGAATTGGTGAATTTAGTGTTGTTTGACGTGTTTTGATGATTGGAATAAGTTCGTATGATGTTTTGGGATATGTTGGTATATTTGGTTG
>MU721005.1:11088-26328 GCA_026770625.1 Nicotiana glauca
GTCAGCATAACTCTTTTGCCTCGACTGCGTTGTACGAAGTCTCTCCAGAGTCACCTACACCTTATCTAAAGCATCTTGCACCAAATCTGTCCCCAATAACCTAGACTCACCAGGCTCGAACCAACCAACTGGAGGTCTACACTGCCCCCCCCTCCCTCACTCCCCCCCATAGAAAGCCTCATATGGAGCCATCTTAATACTCGACTGGTAGCTATTGTTATAAGGAAACTCTGCAAGCGATAGAAACTGATCCCACAACCCTCCGAAATCCATAACACAAGCACATAACATATCCTCCAATATCTGAATAGTGTGCTCGGACTGCCTGTCCATCTAAGGATGAAAAGTTGTGCTCAACTCAACCTGAGTATCCAAATCTCGTTGAACAGACTTCCAAAACTGGAAGTAGACTGAGTGCCCCGATCTGAAATGATGGAAACTGGGACACCATGCAACCGAACAATATCTCGAATATATATCTCTACTAACCGCTCTGAAGAATAAGTAGTACAGATAGGAATGAAGTGCTAGATATATGAATAGGTAAAGCAAGAAACTCATGGGGCATACCCAAATAACGAGCAAAGTATGATGACATAAAGAATAGGTGGAACAGGGATCAAATAATACAGAGGCATATTTGTGGAAAACTAAACAATACCTGTAATAACAGCATCTGAAGCGATGGTATCGGGTCTACCTGGAAGAGCATAGAAACGGGCCTGACCTCTCCTTGATCGACCTCCTCCTCTGGAGTGACCCCTGGCTCACTGACCCCCACCCCTAGCTGGCTGGGCGGGTGGTGGTGGAGCAACTGGCACTGAAGTTTATGACTGGCCCCTCTGCTGGGATGAACTAGCAACACAATAGGGATACTACCTCCACATGTGGCCTATCTCTCCACACTCCTAACAACTCTCAGGTGCTGGAGAAAGGGACTGATGGGAACCCCTCGCACCGGAGTGACCAGCAGATGCACTCGGCATAGAAGAGCCCTGAACAGATGGAGCACGAGATGATCTCTAAGCTGGAAGGGCACTAAGTGAAGAATGGCCCTGGTGTGAACTGTGGGAACCATGACCTGATAAAGCCCCTCGATAACCTAAGCAATCCGACTAACCATGCCAGAACTGTCGGCCTCTGCGTACTAAAAATGGCCCATCGAAGGAGCACCATGTAGCTACTAGATCCTCGAGGCCTCTTGGCCTCCCTTCTCTCCTCTCGCTCCTGACGACGGATAGACTCAATCTCCCGGGCAATATCCATAACCTCCTGGAATGTAGCACCAGTCACCCTCTCCCAGGTCATGAGAATACGGAGCTGATAAGTAAGACCATCGACAAATCTCCTAATCCTCTCTCTATCTGTCAGGACCAACTAGATGGCATGACGAGCCAACTCTCAAAACCTTAATTCATGCTATGACACGGTCATGTCCCCCTGACGTAACCACTCAAACTGCATGCGTAGCTCCTCTCTGTGAGACTGCAGCACATACTTCTCCAAAAAGAGAACGGAGAACTACTGCCAGGAAAAAGGTGCTGCACCAACATGCCTATGCCTCTCAAAATCCTCCCACCAGGTAAAAGCGGCTCTTGAGAATTGATAAGTAGTGAAAGAGACCCTGCTGGTCTCCAGAATACTAGCTATACGAAGCATCCTCTAACACTTGTCCAAAAAGCCCTGTGCATCCTCGCCCTCTGCTCTGCTAAAGGTCGGAGGCTGAAGTCTACCAAATCTCTCCAACCTATGCTACTCATCCTCTGGCATGGTAGGAACTACATAGTCCTGAGCAACGGCAACTGACTGAGCTGGGTGTGCCCCCGACATCTGAAGTCCTTGCACGACCTACTCAGGTGTGGGGGTGGTAGGAATCTGACTGCCTCTCCCGACCTAAGAAGTAGCTGCAGCTGTAGTGGGTGAAACCGCCTGAGCTAGGCTAGTGCAAACTAATAATATCTAAGCCAAGGCCTCCTAAAGACCCGGAATCACAATAGGCATAGTAGGTGCCTGAACTGGTGTTGCTGGAGGGTCCACAGCTGGGACCTGGTCCTGAACTGTGGCAGCTGGTGGATCTACTGGTGCTGCCCTCGCTGCTCTGCCGATACCACGACCACGGCCGCATCCTCGACCTCTAGTGGCCCCGACTGGTGGTACTGGTGGTTGTCCACTCTGTCCGATAGCGCGCGTCCTCACCATATGTAAGAGTATAGAATGTCAGAAGTTTAGTACTCGGATCAACAAACTCGCACAACAAGAATTTCAAGAATGTGAAGTTTTTCCTAAAGGTTCTGTATCCTCTCGAGGATAAATACAGACGTCTCCGAACCGATGCGCGAGACTCAACTAAACTTGCTCCTAACTCGAGAGACCTATGTAACCTAGGCTCTGATACCAACTTGTCATGACCCTAACCCCGAACCCGGTCATGATGGCGCCTCCATGAAGATAAGGCCAGCCAACACTTCCTATTTTTCAATTATTAATAGATAAGCATTTAAGAACAGTTTAAACATGATAAGAATAAATCTGAAATAACCGATAATAACATAAATACGCGTAAGAACACCCATACACATCCCTAACTAGGGTGTCACTAGTCATGAGCATCTATAAGTCATAATGAAATTCTGCTAAATCCATAACTAGTACAATGTCTGAAAGGAAATAGAAACGATAGAGGAGTAGAGACACGGGGCTGCGGACGTCAACAGCTACCTCGTAATCTTCGAAAGCCCGCCTGAATCTGGAGGAATCAGCACTTGGGGGCAAAAGAATCTACGCCTGAATCTGCACACATGGTGTTGGGAGTAAAGTAAGTACTCCAACTCACTGAGTGACAAATGTAAATAATGACTGAAAGTAACAAAACACGCAAGGCACATGCATTCTATAATGAAGTAGTAAAATCATTTAAAAATAGTAAACCAGTGAAAAGTCAAATAAAATCCTCTGTCAATAAGTAAACAAGTAATTAACAGGTAATTAAGGTAAAGTAATCAAGTAGAATTTCGCCCCTCAGGCACAGTATCACCACATCCACCCCTCGGACAACATATCAGAACAATAACAGCCCCTCAGGCTCAATCTCACATCACAATGGGTACCCGCGCTTATTGGGGGTGTGCAGACTCCTGGAGGAGTCCCTTACAGCCCAAGCGCAATAATAAGCCATCTCGTGGCATCAAATCTAGGCCCTCGGCCTCATATCAATCAATCCACCTCGTGGCGTACATGTCTCAGGCCCTCGACCTCAAATCAGTATCAATGTTTCCTCACAACATAGGCCCTTAGCCTTACTCTATCAAAAATCCTCACAAGCCCCTGGGGCAATAGTAAAATAGTGTTTCTCAGCCCAAACATCTTTTCAAATATCATTTAAGTCTTAAAACTGAGTAAACATGGCTGAGTATGAAAAATAATGGAAAATAACATGACTCAGTTTAAATACAAAGTCAAAACAGTGAGGAAATATCAATAAAAAGCCCCGAAGGGTTCAAATAGTTAGCACTAGGCCCAAATATGGCATGATGATAGCAAATAGTTTTCAATCAAATACGCGGTAAAATCATCAATCAGGACGTACCAAGTCTCAGTCCTCTATAGTGCACGACCCCACGCTCGTCATCAAGCGTGTGTCTCACCTCAAAATAGCATTACGATGTGCAATCCGGGGTTTCAAACCCTCATAACATCATTTACAATCATTACTCACGTCGAACCGACTAAATCTCTAGCTCGCAATGCCTTTGCCCCTTGAATCAGCCTCCTTGCGCGTCGAATCTAACCAAAATCAGAACGAGGACGTCAAAATATGGCAAGGGAACAAAGCCCAAGCGAAAACAATCAATAAAGGGCACAAATCCCGAAATTACCAAAACCCAACCCCCGGGCCCACGTCTAAAAATTCTAAAATTTTTACACCAACAGATTTCTTATCTTCACACGAGTTCATACATACCAAAAACTCAGAAATCCGACCTCAAATGGCCCATCAAAACCTCAATCATAGGTCTCCAATCCTAAACCCTAACTTCCTCTAATTTCACTCTTAATTTTCATAAATTCTAGCTCTAATCCATGAAATAATAGCATAGGAATGAGTTTTAAATCCAAAATCCTTACCTCAGTGAAGTCCCTTGAAATCATTTTTTCAAATCGCCCAAAAAGCTCCAAGGTCGAAGTCAAAAATGGTGAAATAGGTCAAAATCGCGAATGAGATAACTTATATGTTCTGCCCAGTCCTTCTCGCATCTGCGACACAATACCCACTTCTGCGGTACCGCATTTGCAGTTATTTCTCCGCTTCTATGGAAGTCACTTATCTAGTCAAAAATCGCATTTGCGACCACACCTTCGCATCTGCGGCATCGCAGATGCGGTTAACCTTACCGCTTCTGCAGTCTCTGCTTTCCCGGCCCCTTTTTCGCTTCTGCGATAGGTCTCCCACACGTGCGGCGCCGCACCTGCGGTCCCCAATCCGCATGTGTAAAAATATCAGAAGCAGCAAATTCAGCAGCTGCAACACAAATCCAATTTCTCCGTTAACCACCCGAAATCACCCCGAGGCCCCTGGGACCTCAACCAAAAGCACAAACACATCCTAATACCATTCAAACTTGTTTCAATCATCAAAATACTTCAAACAACATCAAATCAACCAAAACACCTCAGATTCAAGCCTAAGTTTCTAAAAACTTCCGAATTCCGCTTTTGATAAAAAACCCAGCCAAACCACGTCCGAATAATCTGAAATTTTGCGCACACATCCCAAATGACACAACGAAGCTACTGCAAGTCTCAGAATTCTATTCCGACCCCTATTTCAAAATCTCGCCTACCAACCGGAAATCGCCAAAATATCAACTTCGCCAATTCAAGCCTAAATCTTCTCCAAACCTCCAAAACCCATTCCGATCACACTCCTAATTCCCATATTACCTCCCAAAGCTAACCGAACCATAGAAACTCACATCCGAGCCCTCTAACACATAAGTCAATATTCGGTTGACTTTTCCAACTTAATCCTTCTTAAAAGAGACTAAGTGTATCAAACTTCACCAAAACCAATCCAGATTCAATCCGACTAACTCGTTATCTAAAAACACCGATAAACAATACATAAAGAAGCATAAATGGGGGAAACGAAGCAATAACTCATGAGACGACTGACAGGGTCGTCACATATCTTAATCAAGTTGAAGTTGAAAAAGGTTCATGTTTCCTTTGCATGTGCTTATGTGATGGGCAATAGGAACAGCTGAAAGCTGCAAGATTGCTTGATGATGTGCTCTTTCATTGTGTTTTAATTTGAACATCATCTGGTGTTGCCTTGTTTGGCATGTCTAAAATAACCATTTTATCTTGAATTTACCCAACTAGGAGAAAGTCTTTCTATACAATAATTCTTTAGCTTCTACCTTCCTAAATGAAGTTGCTAACATCTGAATGTTTATCGTAAGTTATTTGCACTATATTCAGTGTTCTATTAGGGGTTATCCAGAGTAGTACCCCCTCCCCTCCTAACTCTAAAATGGTCTGGCCAATAGATTTACTAGTATTAAGCCTCCCCAATTAATTCTATTCTTAGGAAAATGAACAATCTTTGATATTCGGTATTCCTAGGCGAGCTTTTAATTTACTATCGTAATTGTGTATACATTCGCGTGATATGATTATGATTTCCAAAATAATATCAAAGTACGTGTTCGCGCGACTCTGGACAAAAAACAATCTTAAATTAATAAAGTGCTATTAATTATGTATATGCACATGTGACATGATTTTTAACGCACTAAGTAAAACGAATTTACACACATGAAATCCGTTTTAAAGATTAAATCCATAATTCAATATATTAAAAGCGGTAAAAGGTAAAATGTACATAGGTTCTAGAATGAGTAATTAAACAATTTGGTTAAGCCAGGTATAACTAAAACCACGGAATCCGGGAATGCCTAACACCTTCTTATTGGTTAACAGAATTCCTTACCCATTCTTCTATTTTTCGCAGACTTTAAAATAGAGTCAAATTTACTCGATTTGGGATTTAAAAATTAACTGGTGACTTGGGACACCATAAATTATTCCAAGTGATCGTAAATTAAATAAATAATCTCATTTCGAATAATGTCATTTTAATTGGAAAAACTCCTTATTCCTTCGGAAAAAGAAGGTGCGACAACAATACTTATTAGCATGTATACCTAGAAAGGATGACGCGAGAACCTAAATCAATCCGCAAAAAAAGTCCAAATAATAAGGCATTTGTAGAGGAGAGATATTCTTTTATTAAGTTAGATAAATATGATTAACGCTCATGAGTATTTTCAGGAATTTTGATTTTTAAATTATTTTTGTAATTCAAAACTTTTGTGAATAATATCGATGTAATTTTTATAAAATTGTATTTACTGATATGAAATACACGCGCAGCGCGCGTACTCTAAGACTAATCTATACTATATTAAAAGCACGAAGGCCCTTAGCGAAATGTCGCTCGCCTTTTTAACCCTTAAAAAATAGAGTTCACATTGGACAAGATTGTAATTTAATAATTTTTTTCTGATATTTAGAATTTTGAAATTAAACACAGTTTTTCTTATTTGATCTATGTAAAACTCCTAATATTTAGGGATTCAAAATCAAATATAATTAAGACGATAGTTCTTATGTTTGGTAAGTTTTGTGCTTTTCTCAACGTTTTTATTTTTCAAAAAGTTCCATTAATACTTAATGCTAGAAGAATCACAATTTCAATCATATTTGATTAAAATTTCTTCCACGACCCAAATTCCATTATAGGTCGTGATGGACACCATTGGCAAGTCAACCCTAATCAACTAGTGAGTTCTCATATATTTTACTAAACAATCCCAGCATTTACTTATTCTTAAATTTAAAACAGTCGATAATTAACAAATTCATAATAAAAGAAATACAACCCAAAAACAATAGTCTACAAATGTGTGTGCCAAGAACTAGTGGCACAAGTGCTAGGGCAACTAGTAGAATATACAAAAATACAACTATCACTGCCTGAAATGGAATAGATAGTAATAACAAAAGGAGAGACTCTGCCATTCTGTTGAATGGCTCGGAAGGGGCAGCTCATCTTGAGATCTCAATCAAGTATCAGGAATGCGCGCCGGACGGGTAGCTAGATGTACATGCCTTAGATCCTGTACAGTTAAGTACAGAAGCGTAGTATGAGTATATAAACAATATGTACCCAGCAAGTATCCAGCCTAACCTTGAAGAAGTTGTGATGAGGTGTCGACTTGAAACCTACTAGGGTCAATAGTAATACAGTTTAATTGTTACGCTAAGAATGAATAGCATAAATATAATAACTGTCCAAGAACAAGGAGAAATAAAATATTCTTTCTTTACAACATAACATTTTTCTGTCATACCATGTAATAAGTTACATTTCAAAGCATTTAAGCAGTGTAATTCACAGAAAGTTCTACATAAATAGCATGCGCACATTGTGCCGAGGTTGTACGGCCCAGTCAGATATAATAATAAACTCTACACTGCCAGAAGGTAGAATGACGCGAACCATAGATACATTTATTTATTACTTAGGCAATCGGCTCGATCCACAGATAACATTTATTATCAAGAATTTCACATTGTCCATTTATAGTTAAGTAATTCGTGCAAATTCTCAAGTAAGTGAGTATAGCCGTCTATATTTATTTACTAGTTTCCAAAATGACCTAAGTGATCTTAGTAACAAGTAAGGACGCAAGCATTTGCAAGTATAGCATGATACAGGTCCTATACTACCAGACAATTAGCATAATAGTAGCTATGTACGGACTCTCGTCATCACGTGTGTACGTAGGCCCCACCGATAGTCACATACATTTATTTAATTCACCTATTGGGTTAATTTCCTCTTACAAGGTTAGAAAGGAGACTTACCTCGTCCAAAGTTTACTTTCAAATTTAAGAATGCGCTCAAACCCTGAAATCGGAGCCGAACGATCCAATAAATTCAAATGGGGGTAAGAACTAGTCAATATATGCTCAAGAGTTCATATTTTAACTATTAAACTAATTTTCCAACCCTAAATGCAAGGTTCCTAAAATTCATCCCCGGGCCCACGTGCCCAGATTCCGGAAATTTTTGAAGAAAGTTGTTATCTTTAACCTAAGGATCAAGAATATATGATTTCTACTACATTCCATGACCAATTTCGTTCTTAAATCTCATTTTTGTCAAAACCTAGGTTTTACTCTAAACCCATAATTTTCACTAATTTACATGTTGTAATCTACCATAAACTATATATTAAACTATCATTAAGTAGAAATAACTTGCCTCTCAAATCTAGGTTGAAATCTCACCTTTCAAGCTCCCAAATCGCCCAAGAATGGAGTAAAATGTGTCAAAAAAGACAAACTCCCGTTATTTAATAAAGACCACTACCTCAGCAGTTTCCACATCTGCGGTCCACGAGCGCACCTATGCCAACCACATATGTGAAAAATGGGCCACTTCTGTAAACCTTCACTGGGCTTGATGGGCCGCTCCTACGGAAGCCCCACCACTTCTGCGGTGAGGGGGCCACTTTTGTGATTTCTGGGCTGGCCACCCATGGCTGCATCAGCAATGACTTAGCCGCTTCTACGGTCTCACACCTACGGCTGGCCAACTGCAGGTGCGGTTATGAAGGAATTTTAGAGCTTCAGCTCCTTCATACATTTTCAACTTAGCTCGAGCCTTGTCTCATTGACGCTCGGGGCCCCAGGGGCACCGTCCGAACATACCGACAAGTTTGAAATTATAAAACGGCTCGCTCGAACCCTCGGAACACCGGAAACAACATTAAAACTAGGGATCACACCCTAAAACTAGCTGATTGAAACTTATGAACTTCAAGTTCTTCAATTACTTCCAATGTGACGAAACACACTTATACCACTCGGATTTACACCAAATGTTGCATGAAAGTCTTAAATGACATTACGGAACTATTTTCGATCTTGGAATTCCGTTCAGACCTCGATCCCACTCCAAACCAAATTTAAAGGACTCATAAATCCTTAAGAAATCCACTTTCACTATTAGGCGCCAAAACGCTCCGAGGTCATTCAAAAGTCGATCCGGAGATACGGCCAAGTTCAAAATCATATGAACCTGTTGGAATCTTCAAATCCTAATTCCGAGGTCATTTACTCAAAATGTTGACCGAATTCAAACTTGGCATTTTAAGCCATCTTAAGTAACCAAGTGTTCCTCTTTCAACCCAAACTCTTCCAAATCCCAAACCAACCATCCCCGGTAAAAGTAAGTACGAGAAGTCTTATTTAGGGGAATGTGGAGAAAGTAAAACGACCAGTTGGGTCGTTACATTCTCCACTTCTTAGGCAAAAGTTCATCCTCGAACGAGTTTAGATTCATACCTGAAGTGCTAAATAAGTGTGGATATCTGCTCCACATGTCCTTCTCGGACTCCCAGGTCTTTCCTCGATGGGTTGGCCCCTCCACTGGACGTTCACCGTGGAAATCCTCTTGGATATCAACTGGCGATCCTGTCTATCAACAATAATAATTAGCTCCTCCTCATACCCCAAGCTCTCATCTAGCTGAATAGTGTTGAAGTCTAACATATGCGACATGTCACGGTGGTACCTCCAGAGCATAGACACGTGAAAAATTGAATGAACTCCCGATAAGCTAGGGGTAAAGCAAGCTCAAAAGCAACCTTCCTAACTCGCCTCAACACCTCAAATGGGCCTATAAACCTAGGGCTCAACTTGCCCTTCTTTCCGAATCTCATAATACCTTTCATCGGCGAGACTTTCAAGAGAACCTTCTCGCCGACCATGAATGATACATCCCCCCCCCTTCTGACCCGCATAACTCTTCTGTCTGGACTGTGTTGTACGAGGTCTTTCCTGAATCAACTTTACCTTTTCCAAGGCATATTCAGCAAATCTGTACTATATAACTTAGCCTCACCTAGATCAAACCACCCGACAGGAGATCGACATCGCCGACAATATAAAGCCTCAAATGGAGCCATCTCGATGATGGACTGATAACTGTTGTTGTAAGAAAACTCGGCCAAAGGAAAGAACTGATCCCACTACCCTCTAAAGTCAACCACACATGCTCTAAACATGTCCTCTAAAATCTGAATCATCCGCTCCGACTTTACGTCGGTCTGCGGGTGAAATGTTGTGCTGACCTCTACATGGTTCCCCAACTCACTTTGTATGGCTCTCAAGAAATGGAAAGTGAACTGAGGGACTCTATATGATATGATGGAAACAGGAACACCGTGAAACTGAACTATCTCCCAAATATAAATTTGAGCCAACCTCTCTAAAGTATAAGTAGTCATAACCGGAATGAAATGTGCCGACTTGGTCAACCTATCGATAATGACCCAACCTGCATCAAACTTTTGCAAGGTCTGCAGAAACCCAACTACAAAGTTAGTAATGCGCTCCCATTTCCACTCAGGTATAGGCGCTCCCATTTCCACTCAGGTATAGGCATCTGCTGAAGTAGGCCACCTGGCCTCTGGTCCTCATACTTAACCTGCTGGCAATTCAAGAACCTAGCCACATACTCAACTATGTCTTTCTTCATCCGCCGCCACCAATAATGCTGCCTCGGGTCACAATACATTTTCGTAGCACCTGGATAAATAGAATACCGTGAACTGTGTGCCTCCTCTAGAATCCTCTCCTTCAACCCATCGACATTAGGAACACATAGGCGACCCTAGAGTCGTAGATCACCATTTTTGCCAATAGAAGCCTCCTTACCCTGTAGCACTGTCTCTCTAAGAACTTCCAAATGCGGATCATTGAATTACCGAGCCTTTATCTGCCCCAATAATGAAGACTGAGCAACAACACACACAAGGACTCGGTTGGGCTTTGAAATGTCCAACCTCACAAGTCTGTTAGCCAACGACTGAATGTCCAAAGCCAGTGGCCTCTCCTCCGCTGAAATTAATGCCAAGCTACCCATACTCTCTGCTTTCTTGATTAAGGCATTTGTGACCACATTTTCCTTGACCGGATGATAAAGAATGGTGATGTCATAATCCTTCAGTAACTCAAGCCATCTACATTGCCTCAACTTAAGATCCCTCTACTTGAACAAATGTTGTAAACTGCGATGATCATTATAAACCTCACATGACATCCCATACATATAATGCCTCCATATCTTAAGAGCATGAACGATCATTGATACTCTAGATCATGCACGGGGAAATTCTTCTCATAAATCTTCAGCTGACGCAAAGCATATCCAATAACTCGCCCCTGCTGCATCAATACACAACCCAAGCCAATGCGTGAAGCGTCGTAATACACCGTATACATCCCCAATCTGGAAGACAATACTAGAACCAGTGTTGTTATCAAAGTTGTCTTGAGCTTCTGAAAGCTCGCCTCACACTCATTGGACCAACGGAAAAGAGCACCCTTCTGGGTCAATCTAGTCAAAGGTGATGTAATGGATGAAAAGCCCTGCACAAATTGGCGGTTATAACCTGTTAACCCCAGGAAACTCCTGATCTCATTCGCTGAAGTAGAATGTGGCCAACTCTAAACTACCTTAATCTTCTTGGAATCTACCTTAATACCCTCTCCTAATATGACATGCCCTAAGAATGCTACCGAATTAAGCCAAAACTCACACTTGGAAAACTTAGCATATAGTTTCTGCTCTCGCAGTGTCTGAAGCATTACTCTCAAATATTGCTCGTGCTCCCCCAGACTACGTGAGTAGTTCAAGATGTCATTAATGAAAATAATAATAAAGGAAGCAATATAAGTCATGAACAACATGTTTATCAAATCCATAAATGTCGCTGGGGCATTAGTCAAATCGAATGACATTACTAGAAACTCATAATGGCCATATCTAGTATAGAAAATGGTCTTCGGAACATCTGAGTCCCGAATCTTTAGTTGATGGTATCTTGATCTTAAGTTGATTTGAGAGAACACCTTAGCACCCTGCAACTGGTCGAACGAATCATCAATGCACAACAACGGGTACTTGTTCTTGATGGTAGCCTTTTTCAACTAGCGATAATCAATGTAGATCCGCGTAGTCCCATCTTTCTTCTTCACAAACAATACTGGTACACCCCAAGGTAACACACTCAATCTCACAAACCCCTTTTCTAACAACTCCTCAAGCTGCTCTTTCAACTCCTTCAACTCTTTGAGAGCCATACGATATGGAGGGATAGATAACCCTTGAGCCAAATCAATATCACGATCCGGTGGCATGCCAGGAAAGTCAGAAGGGAACACATCAGCAAACTCCCAAACTAATGGAACCGAATCAATCTTTAGAGACTCTGCAATGGTGTCCTGAACATAAGCTAGATAAGACAAACAACCCTTCTCGGCCATATGTCGAGCCTTCAGAAAAGAAATAACCTGTCTAGATGTACTAACTGAGGAACCCTTCCACTCCAACATCGGCAACTCTGACATCGCTAAAGTAACAGTCTTGGTATGGAAATCTAGGACAGGGTGATTGGGGATAACCAATCCATGCCCAGGATGACCTCAACGTCGGTCATATCAAGCAACAGAAGATCTGCTCTAGTATCAAAATCACAGAATGTGACCATAGAGGACCGATAGATCCGATCCACAATCATAGAATCGCTCATATGAGTGGGTATATGAACAGGAGTACCCAAGGACTCACGAGGAATATCCAGGAAATGAGCAAACAGAGATGATACATATGCATAGGTAGACCCTGGATCAAATAGTGCTGAATCATCCCCACCGTAGATGGAAATAATACCGGTGATAACGACATATGAGGCCTATGCATCTGGTCTGGACGAAAAGGCATAGAATCTAGCTGGAGCATCGGCTGGCTGGCCTTCACCTAACTGTACAATAGCTGGCTGAACTCTCCCTATCTGGCCTCCACCTCTAGGACAGAACATACCAGTCTGCCCTCCGCCTCTAGGTGGCTGGACAGCCGGTGATGTAATCATGGGCGACTAACCCTGATGCACTGCCTTTCCCCGAAGTCTGGGACAGTATCTTCTCATATGACCGAGATCTCCGCACTCAAAACAACCTCTCGGTGTGTTGATATGTTGCCTTAATGTCCGAACCTGATGGCCTATAGACTCACTAGAAGAAGCCTGAATAGACGGTGGGTTGTATGAAATCTCCGGTATAGCACTAAAGTAGGAGCTGGAAGAAGACCTGAATACCCACTGGGAGAACCCTGGATGGCTGGCGAGCGGTAAGAACTCTCTGGTATGGCGCTGAAATAGGGGCGTGCTGGAGCACCTTGAGGAGGTGATGGTTATCATGTATTTTACTAAACAATCCCAAAATTTACTTAATCTTAAATTTAAAACAGTCGATAATTCACAAATTCATAATAATAGAAATATAACCCAAAAATAGTAGTCGACAAATCTGTGTGCCAAGAACTAGTGTCATAAGTACTAGGGCAACTAGTAGAATGTACTAAAATACAACTATCCTACAGCCTGAAATAGAATAGACAGTAATAACAAAAGGAGAGACTCCAGCATGCTGTTGAACGGCTCAGAAAGGGTAGCTCACCGTGAGATCTCGCTCAAGTATCAAGAATGTGCGCCGGGTGGGTAGATAGATGTACCTGCCTCAGATCCTGTACAGTTAAGTACAAAAGCATTGTATGAGTGCATGAATAATATGTACCCAGCAAGTATCAAATCTGACCTCGAAGAAGTAGTAACGAGGGGTCGACTTAACACCTACTATGGTCAATAATAATAAAGTTTAAGTGTTATGCTAAGAATGAATAGCATGAATATAATGACAGTCCAAGAACAAGGAGAAATAAGATATTCTTTCTTAACAACATAATATTTTTCAGTCATACCATGTACTAAGTTACATTTTAAAGCATTTAAGCAGTGTAATTGACGAAAAGTTCCACATAAATAGCATGCGAACATTGTGCCGATGTCGTACGGCCCAGTCCGATATAATAATAAACTGTGCACTGCCAGAGGGTCGAATGGCGCAAGATGAATCTACTTACTACCGAGGCGATCGGCCCGAAACATAGATAACAATTATTATCAAGGAAGTTCACATTGTCCATTTATAGTCAAGTAATTCATGCAAATTCTCAAGAGTGAGTATAGCCGTCTATATTTGTTTAGCAATCTCTAGCATGACCTAAGTGATCTGTGTAAGAAGTAAGGATGCAAGCATTTGCAAGTATAGCATGATACAGGTCATAAACTATCCGGAAAATTAGCATAATAGTAGCTACGTACGGACTCTCATCACCACGTGTGTATGTAGCCCCCACAGATAGTCACATACATTTATTTAATTCACTACGGGGTTAATTCCCTCTTATAAGATTAGAAAGGAGACTTACCTCGTCCCAAAGCTTACATCCAAATTCAATAATGTGCTCAAACCCTCAAATCATAGCCGAACAATCCAAAACTATTCAAATGGGGTAAAAACTAGTCAATATATACTCAAAAGTTCATATTCTAACTATTAAACTAATTTTTCTATCCTAAATGCAAGGTTCCTAAAATTCAACCCTGGGATTCCAGAAATTTTCAAAGAAAGTTGTTACCATAGCCTAAGGATCAAGAATATATGATTTCCACTACATTCCATAATAAATTTTGTAGTTAAATCTCATTTTTGTCAAAATCCTAGGTTTTACTCTAAACCCATATTTGCACTAATTCACATGTGTAATCTACCCATAAACTATGTATTAAACTCACATTAAGTAGAAATATTACCTCTCAAATCTAGGCTGAAATCTCCTCTTTTGAAGCTCCCAAATCGCCTAAGAATTGAGTAAAATGTGTCAAAAGATAAACTCCCATTGTTTAATGAAGGCCACTGCCTTCAGCAGTTTCCACATCTGTGGTCCATGGCCACACTTGCGCCAATCGAATCTTCGGAAAATGGGCTGCTTCTGCGGACCTTCATTGGGTCTGTTGGGCCGCTCCTACGGAAGCCCCACCCCTTCTTCTGTTCCGCTTCTGCGGTGAGGGGGCCGTGTGTGAAGTTTCTAGGCTGGCCTCCCATGGCCGTATCTACGATGACTTAGCCGCTTCTGCGGTCTCGCACCTGCTGCTGGCCAACCGCAGGTGCGGTTATGACAGAAATCTGGAGCTTCAGCTCCTTCACACATTTTCAACTTAGCTCGAGCCTTGTTCGATTGACGCTCGCCCCCCCCCCCCCCCC